>CAJPIZ010001323.1:0-17260 GCA_905368565.1 Medioppia subpectinata | reverse complement strand
CACAATAATATCAGAATTAAATTGAATTAAAAATGCATTTATAATACAGACTCGGATGTGAGGACACAACTGTACCCTTCAGTAAAGCCGACCCATTGAACAGCGCCTCCAAAAGTATCTTCGTATCCGAGGCCCACATCTGTGAGGCATACGAGCGCTACTTAGTTATGGACCGATACTATGCCCAACGCATCGGACATAAAGCTGTCATAAATACTCCCATTTTTAAAGACACCAAAACTCCGGACCCTTTCGTCGAGATATTCAACGACACGGAGTCTAATAGAGCGGCAAAAGTGGATCACATATATATGAACGAGACATTGTTTGGTGCGGCGGCCAGTTGTCTACAGGTATGCTTATGACTGCAACATAGAAAAAATTATTGTAAAAATGATTGAAACTTAATTATGAAAATATACTTTACTTTAGGTAACAATGCAGGCGACAGACGTGTCCGAAGCGTTCACACTATACGACCAGTTGACTCCATTAACGCCCATAATGTTGGCTTTGGGCGCCGCGACCCCTATTTTTAGGGGCTATTTGACGGATAATGACTGCAGACTTGGCGTCCAATTGGAGTCCAACGACGACCGGACGGCTGAAGAGAGGGGAGAGAAGCCATTGAAACACAACGCATACCGTATTCCCAAATCCAGGGTTTCGCCGATCAATACGTATTTGTGTGAATCAAACGCCGCATACAATGACAGTCCGATTGTCTATAATAAGGAGTATTACAATGAGATGATCAGCGCTGGCGTCCCCTCACCGCTGGCCCAACACATCGCTTACCTCTTTATTCGTGATCCGGTTGTTATATCACGTGATAAATTGAATCAAGACTTGGAGACAGAATCGGAACACTTTGAAGGCATTCAGTCGACTAATTGGCAGACAATGAGGTTTAAACCGCCGCCTCTTAACCAACAGTCCATCGGTTGGAGAGTAGAGTTCCGTCCGATGGAGATCCAGATGACTGACACACAAAACTCCGCCTTTTCTGTGTTCGTTATATTGTTGTCCAGAATTGTATTGAAATATAAACTCAATTTCATTATTCCTATGACTAAAGTAAGATTGAAATAAATATATTATTTATATATTAATATTTATAAACTATCAACAGATACACCAAAACATAACAACAGCCCTTAAGAGGGATGCCATTAATAGATGCAAATTCTGGTTCAGAAAAGACATCTTCACTCAAAATACACCACAAATTCATTGTTTCAAAGAAAATAGAAACAGATATGAGAGCGAAGACGAGTCATATATAGAGATGTCTATCAATGAGATAATGAATGGTTACGGAAATGAATTCCCGGGTTTAATACCACTCATCAGGGAATACGTCAATAGTATATCACTTGACGTTCAGACCTATAATAAAGTTCAACAATATATTCAATTGATTGCCGACAGAGCGTCGGCTAAAGTCAAGACAACCGCCCAATGGATCAGAGATTTTGTGCGAAAACATGCGGACTATAAATACGATTCTGTGGTCAACGAGAAAATTACTTACGATTTGTTAAATACGTTAAATCGTATTCAAAATGAAGGCCTGAATGTTAATAAATTAATCGGCAATTATTAAATGTTTTAATAATTTTATTATTTAATGATTATTTTATTTTAAAATACGAGTTCAAAACTCGCGGTTTTATTTTGATCAGCCTATCGTTGCTCACAAACTATTCACAAACTCTGTTACCAATCCCTCTCCCATTCGTTTTGTCCCCCTCTATAGTTTTGACTATTGTTTTCCCTCACAGTCCCTCCTATTATATGTAACGCTGTTTTCAAATGGCATTTACCCTATTATTAAATGTAAAAAGAGATATTCAAAAAATATTGATACAGTATGTTGATAAACTATATAAACTAATGTTAATTTATAAAGTTATGGTTTGTTACAAATACTACTGCAAATAGTTTGTTGTAAACTCTATTTGCAAACATACAATTTGCATTAAATACAAACTAATATTAAAATCATAAATTCAATTTTACAAATTATACTTAATAAACTTTTTAAAGCTGAACTTGCCAGATTTTGAGTACAATTTGTATAGATGATACTGTATTACAAAATTCTTGCAGTAATAATCTAAGGACACTTTGAGTGCTATTTTCTGTGTATTATACAAATAGATTACAAAATATCTAAAATAATCAAATTTGTGTAAATAATAAAAGTTACCAAACCAATATAAACTCCAAACTTTTAATGTGTATAAACTAATTATATAAAAAGTTAATTATATTTTAAAATTTATAAATGTGAAACGTTTACCTCCCACGTCTTGTTAGTGTATAATATATAGAGATAGGACTTGATGAGTCATTTAATATTCAGACTCATAAAAGTAGTAAATCAGTCAAAGGGTAACAAAAAATCCTCTATTCAATTAATGTTTCACATTTATAAAATAGTTGCGATAATCATTATTATATTTTTAAAAATTGCATATTACAGACAAAACTGCACTAAAGTTGTACTAAAGTCCTATCCATAATAATATATTATATTATAAAAAAATACTTTACATTGAAATACACTAACTTAAATGTTTCAACATTATTATATCTAAAAGTTTTGATAATACTATACATATAAAATTAAAATTAATTACCTACCACTTCTAACTTTAATAATAAACCATGTCTATTTAACAATTAGTATACTATTTATATAATTATGTCAATAATTACCATGCTATTGCTTAATATTTAAATAATTAATGTCATAATATTGATTGACATTAAGAAACCGCATGTGACTGACAAATGTACTTAATTATTGCAATAATTTTTAATCATAATAACTTTATTATTTCCCCATTACTTCAGTAATAGTCTCTATCATATCATTTCTAACTATAAATAGAAGATAAAAATTAATTAATTTTCAATTAAATACTTGCTTCACGTCTTGATTAAAGGATTATAAATTTAAAACAATTTAATAAAACTTTATAATATTGTGACAAAAAACATACAATGGGTTTGCTATCAATTGGACATCCATTGACTCCCAGGGAGAACAGGAAACACGCGCCACACGTGCGGAGACACGGAATCAAACAATTCATTAATATCTATAACCAAAACAAAGACCGAATCGACCGGTGCTTCAAATGGGGCGATGAGATCGAGTACGTGATCGTCCGCTTCGATCACAACAACCAAAAAGTTAGACTCAGTTTACGTTCAAAACAAATACTCGATGTTATGTATGAGAGAGAAGAGAGGGAGGGAGCGAACCGGCGGGTGCTGTGGAGACCAGAGTACGGCGAGTTCCAGATCGAGGCCACACCCGGACAGCCGTACGGACACCAAAACGAGTTATGCGACGACAATATTTGGCACAATCTGTTCAATACGGTTGAGGAGAATATGAAGAGCCGGCGCCGGGAGATCCGAGAGCTGCTCGATCACGATGAAGCTATCATATGCATCACAAACTTTCCTAGGTAAACTCCTATTAAAGCATCAAGACTACTCAAATTAACACTTTTAATTATCTACAGATTAGGCAACGAAGACATAAGTGTCCCCTATTGTAGAGCTGATCCGGCGAACAGCACAACAGGCAGTATCTTTGCTTCGGATGAGTTGACGAGCGTTTTTCATCCGCGGTATTTGAGGACCAGTTATAATGTGGTCCAACGCAGGGGTCGAAAGGTGGCCATCAATGTTCCCATTTTCAAAGACACCAAAACTCCGGACCCTTTCGTCGAGATATTCAACGACAAGGAGTCTAAGAGAGCGGCAAAAGTGGATCACATTTACTTAGACTCCGGTGTGTTTGGGATGGGATGCTGTTGTCTACAGGTTTACGGATATTCATCGATATTAATAAAACATTTAAATTAATGCCATATTTTAATGGCCGGACTTATAGGTCACACTTCAGGCCACAAACATAGACGAGGCGATGGTTTTGAACGACCAAATGGCACAATTGACGCCCATTATGATGGCTTTGAGCGCCGGCGGACCCATCTATAGGGGCTTTCTATCGGATAGAGACTGTCGATGGGATGTCATATCAAACGGTGTCGACGACCGGACGCGAGAAGAGTTGGGAGAGAAACCGCTGAAGAATGAAAAGTTTAGGATTCATAAATCACGTTACGCTCCCATTAATACATATTTATGTGAATGTAATGCTAAATATAATGACAACCCTATTGTGTATAACACGGAGTTTTACAACGAGATGATCAGTGCCGGAGTGACACCATCTCTGGCCCAACACATGGCATATGTGTTCATAAGAGACCCGACGATCACATATCGCGAGAAATTGGATCAAAACGATAGCACAGAAACGGATCACTTCGAGAATATTCAGTCAACTAATTGGCAGACAATGAGGTTTAAACCGCCGCCTCTTAACCAACAGTCCATCGGTTGGAGAGTAGAGTTCCGTCCGATGGAGATCCAGATGACTGACTTCGAAAACGCCGCCTTTTCTGTGTTCACTATACTATTGTCCAGAATTATACTTCAATACAATCTTAATCTCGTTATTCCCGTCTCTAAAGTCAGTCATCATATAAATTAATTTAAAAATAATTATAATTTGAAGTTAACTAATTTTTATCGATGAAAAGGTGGACCAAAACATGTCAACCGCTCAGAAGAGAGATGCCGTCAATAGATGTAAATTCTGGTTCAGAAAAGACATCTTCTCATCAAATATAGCACAAGAAGTGAATAACAATACAAACGGTTTTAATGGTAATCACGAGACGGAAGATAATGACGAGGAATCGTATATAGAGATGACTATCAATGAGATAATGAATGGTTACGGAAATGAATTCCCGGGTTTAATACCACTAATCAGGGAATATGTTGGCAACATATCACTTGACGCTCAGACCTATTGTAAAGTCCAACAGTATATCCAATTGATTGCTGACAAAGCGTCGGCAAAACTTAAGACAACCAAAATTAAATTAATTTTTATATTGCATTATATATAATATATTAAATAGGATTGGATGTGAAAGATATGGGTGATGCTTAATAAGAACACAATTATTATTATAACTGTTTAAATGTTTTATTTATTACGATTGCATTACAAAAGTGTTTATTGGTACAAGTACAGTAGTAAACTACATGTAGTTAAGCATTTTTTTTATAATTATCAATTAATTACAAATTGTTAGTCGTTATATGTATCGGCCTGATCTCCAGTTCTCATTTGTTTCAGCTCCGCGAGCGTTGGCTTATAATATTCCGGCTTATTCCATGCGGGATCGGCACTGGCTTCGGCCTCCGGTTCTGGCATTGGGTTGGCGTTAGGCTCCGGTTCAGCTGAAGTGTTGATAATATTAATAAATTATTAAATGAGTTCATATAAAGTAATTGTATTAAATATAATACATACGCATTGGATCGGCCGAAACCATATAATTGCTGATGGTAAATAGGGCCACGATTACCAGGATCGTTGTACGCATTTTAGTGATTGTTAACCTTATGCTTTACAGTTTATAACTGCAATGTTTTATTGTAGCGGTTCTTATATACCCAAATTATTGCAACATCAAGTCCAGATGGTTTAGGTTGGGACCAACCCATTTAGAATGTACATGTCAAATTTAATTAACATTATAGATGATTGTGTAATTGTCTATAGTATAGACTCTATACTCTTCAGTATATGAAATGTACAGTATATAATAATATGACACCATTGGAGAAAATATACCCCTGTTATGTGCGTTCGTGTGATTTCATAAGAGAATATTTGTAAATTATTATACAATAACTTAATTATTATTTTTGTAATACATAAAGTTAATTAAAACAAAATATTTATTTATTTAATTTACTTAAAACAACAGTTTTATCAATTAAAACAAAAAGTTTTGAAACAAAAATAAAAGTTTAATCAATTAAAACTTCATAATTCGGAATACCTCTGTTCGGGTTTTGATGGTTTTATAGTGTGGTGTCTTTGGGAATGAATCGGGTCTTTGAAAATAGTTCGGGTTATAGAGGATTCAGAGTTACAAAGGGTTCGAGATATTGAGAATTAAATTAATTAGAAGATTATAATTAATAAATATAATTATTGTCATTTTAATAAGACTAAATGCATTTTGTAGTCATCAATTCCTATAAATTAATGTGATCTTTATTATACAGTTGTGCAACTTATTACATACCCGTTCAATAAAATCCGATCGGGCGGTTTCTTTAATTACTCCCAAACGAAATGAGCTAGACCAAATCTGTAAACTGTAAAATGATGGTCCACATATCTAGTTTTTTGTGACAAAAAATTTTTGAAATCACGTGATCAGAACATAAAAATTTTTGGGTCATTTCGAAATGGCATGGTTTTAGCCCAGTTGAAAGGGGGGTCGGAGGGGGGCGGGTATGCTATCTTTTAGAGGACATGTCAAAGTATACGATAGCAAAGTTTCATAAACATCGAATAAATAGTCTTTCTTAACGAACAATATATTTAAGAAATTTGACACAATATTTGGACAAAAATAGCCCAATTTTGACCTTTTTATACTATATTTTGGTAGTTATAAAAATACAACTTTTGAACAACTTTTTCCCATAGACATAATGTTAATGAAATCAACAATTTCTCGTAGATGGCTGAACTAATCTTAATCAAATTTTGCTATCATATACTTTGACATGTCCTCTACCAGATAGGATGCCCGCCCCCTCCGACCCCCCTTTCAACTGGGCTAAAACCATGCCATTTCAAAATGACCCAAAAATTTTTATGTTTTGATCACGTGATTTTAATAAATTTTTGTCACAAAAAACTAGATATGTGGACCATGATTTTCCAGTTTACAGATTTGGTCTAGCTCGTTTCGTTTGGGAGTAATTAAAGAAACCGCCCGATCGGATTTTATTGAACGGGTAGATAATATAATTTACTGCTACTATATTTAAGCATCAAACAGATTGTCCAAATTACACAACATTAATATAATACTAATATTAATTACTAATTTTTAATTTAAAGTAAAAATTATATTTGATTTTTAATAAATATTCGGAATATTACAACATTGGTATTGAAATTTAAAACTAAATTATTGATATAATAGCCAATTAATTTCAAGCATCCCGTATTTCGACATACATAGCACCACATTAAAAAAAACCTGCGATGGATATAACAGTATTAGTTGTAAAAAATACTGTAATGTTGTAATTTATTACATAAACTATTTAATTGAATTGAATTTACTCATATTTAGTCACGTAATGCATTCAACATAAGTTGATTTCCGATACAGACGTGTTTTAAATGCCAAAAAAGGCCAAATGTGATTATATAGAATGCAACCACTCATATATAGTGTTATAGTAATGTAAAGGAAGGGGTGAATAAGATGAGTATGCATTCAATTCAAGGGCACTATATTTAGTCAATCTTTATAACGTTTATAATGATTGGCTCAAAACATTTTTTATGGGAAAAACGTATTTGTTAGCTTTGCTGAACTAGTATCACATGCTATGTAATAAACTGATAAAGGAGGATGCCCATTTTGGGGATAGCGTGCAACCGGGAATTATTGTTATAAAATAAAATTACTTTCTCTAAGGAATCGAGTGATATACTACATATGGTCAAGTGACCTCTGGTTTGATAACAGTGACCACTTTTATCAGGAAAAATTCGAAAGTCAAATCTTTTCTTCTATGAATAAGTATATCATATTATATATCAATGGAAAGGTATGAGGGAGAGAAGTAATGTCCTAAAAGAATTTTTAAATTCTGACGTCAGTGACCAAAGTTACAGCAAGTATAAGAAGTTTACTTACAATTATACGCGTTATTTTTGGCGTATAACATTTCTATTGTAGTCCATTTACATGAATTATAATTATAATTACAATGATCATGATTTTTACAAATTGAAAAAATTTTAAAATTTTTTATTTGCAATTTTGGGCCATTTAAGTATTAGCACTGAACAAATCCCTTTATTTCGCATTTTAATGTAAATAGCTCTCAAAATGTCTTTAATTTTACCAATTCTTAGATATTTACGGAACCGATCGTTAAGAAAAAATTATATATTTGTTGTAAAACAATGGGTGTGTTTGCCGTCGGAGAGAAACTCAGTTTCCAGGAAAGTCAGAAACACGCGGAACACATCCGAAGGCAAGGAATCAAACAATTTATTAATATCTATAACCGAAACAAAGACCGAATCGACCGGTGCTTCAAATGGGGCGATGAGATCGAGTACGTGATCGTCCGCTTTGATCACAACAACCAAAAAGTTAGACTCAGTTTACGTTCAAAACAAATACTCGATGTAATGGATGTGAGGGAAGAGAAAGAGGGGGCGAACCGTCGGGTGCTGTGGAGACCAGAGTACGGCTCGTTTCAGATCGAGGCCACACCCGGACAGCCGTACGGCTATAATAACGAACTGAATGGCGAAAACTCAATGAATAATGTGTTTAATAACGTGGAGAACAATATGAGAGAACGACGACTCGATATCAAGGCCTTACTCCATGAAGACGAGGCACTTCTATGTCTTACAAACCATCCGAGGTATAAATAAAAACAAAATTTAATTGATTTTTATATTGCATTATATTTAATATATTAAATAGGATTGGATGTGAGGACACAACTGTGCCCTTCACTAAAGCCGACCCATTGAACAGCGCATCCAAAAGTATCTTCATATCCGACCCTCACATCTGTGACGCAAACCAGAGATTCTTAGTTCTCGAGAGATATTCTGTTGAACGCATCGGACATAAGGTTATCATAAATATACCCGTCTTTAAAGACATCAAAACTGCCGACTCTTTCATCGAGACATTCAACGACACGGAGTCTAATAGAGCGGCAAAAGTGGATCACATTTATATGGACGCAGCGTTTTTTGGCCGCACGTGCTCTTGCCTACAGGTGCTCAGCAAATATCACACAAATAACTATATATAACAAATTATAACAAAATTTTATTTATATTTACACATTAGGTAACAATGCAGGCGACGGACATGTATGAGGCGTTCACTTTATACGACCAGTTGGCGCCCTTAACCCCCATAATGATGGCATTGGGCGCCGCGACCCCTATATTCAGGGGTTATTTGACGGACAGAGACGGCCGATGGGATGTCATCGACTGGTCTAACGACGACCGCACGGCTGAGGAGAGGGGAGAGAAGCCATTGAAACGCAACAAATTCCGGATCCATAAAAGCCGTTATTCGCCGATCAATACTTATTTGTGTGAATCAAACGCCGCATACAATGACAGTCCGATTGTCTATAATAAGGAGTATTACAATGAGATGATCAGCGCTGGCGTCCCCTCACCGCTGGCCCAACACATGGCGTATCTCTTCATTCGTGATCCGTGTGTCATATCTCGTGATNGCATACAATGACAGTCCGATTGTCTATAATAAGGAGTATTACAATGAGATGATCAGCGCTGGCGTCCCCTCACCGCTGGCCCAACACATGGCGTATCTCTTCATTCGTGATCCGTGTGTCATATCTCGTGATAAATTGGATCAAAACAATGATATGGACTCTGAGTTCTTTGAAAGCATGCAATCAACGAATTGGAATTCATTGAGGTTTAAACCGCCGCCTCTTAACCAACAGTCCATCGGTTGGAGAGTAGAGTTCCGTCCGATGGAGATCCAGATGACGGACACACAAAACGCCGCCTTTTCTGTCGTCACTATACTATTGTCCAGAATTATACTTCAATACAATCTTAATCTCGTTATTCCCATCTCTAAAGTCAGTTAATACTAAAAATACTTATTTAATAATTATATAGTTATTCACTTATATTTTTTATTAACAAATAGATTGACGAAAACATGTCAACCGCTCAGAAGAGGGATGCCGTCAATAGATGTAAATTCTGGTTCAGAAAAGACATCTTCTCTCAAAATACACCACAAATTAATTGTTTCAAAGAAAATAGAAACAGATATGAGAGCGAAGACGAGTCATATATAGAGATGTCTATCAATGAGATAATGAATGGTTACGGAAATGAATTCCCGGGTTTAATACCACTAATCAGGGAATACGTCAATAGTATATCACTTGACGTTCAGACCTATAATAAAGTGCAACAATATATCCAATTGATTGCCGACAGAGCGTCGGCTAAAGTCAAGACAACCGCCCAATGGATCAGAGATTTTGTGCGAAAACATGCGGACTATAAATACGATTCTGTGGTCAACGAGAAAATTACTTACGATTTGTTAAATACTTTAAATCGCATTCAAAATGAGGGCATTTAATGTTAAATTGTATATAATGTCAATTTAATGGTTTAGTTTCTGATAACGAAATTATATAAAATAAATACTTTTAAAATAATATACAGTTTTAATTGATTAAACTTTTATTTTTGTTTTAAAACCTTTTGTTTTAATTGATAAAACTGTTGTTTAAAGTAAATTAAGTAAATAAAGAATTAAATATTTTGCTTTAATTAACTTTATATATTACAAAAATAATAATCACTATCTTCTGAAAAGTATAGACAATTACATAATCATCTATGATGTAAATTAAATTCTACTTTACATTTTAAATGATTCTAATAATGATTTGGTCTTAACCTAAACCATCTGGACTTGCTATTGGAAAATAATTTACTTATACAGTGCAACCTCTCTTAGGGCAACTTCTCTTGGGGGGAACACCTCCTTTTAAGGAACGGATTTGAAATATATTTCAGATTTTCTATACCTATAACAAAACCTCCCTTAGAGAAACCCTCTCTATAAAGAACACTGTCGCCGTGCAATTGGTCGTTACTTATGGAGAGGTTCCACTGTATAAGAACCGCTACAATAAAACATTGCAGTTATAAACCGTAAAACATTAGGTTACTAATTACTATAATGCATTCAGCAACAACAATCCTGGTAATTGTGGCCCTATTGACCATCAGCGCTTATATAGTGTCGGCCGATCCAAAGCGTATGCTTTATTATATTTAATACAATTACTTTATATTAATTCATTTAATTATTTTTTATTATAATCAACACTTCAGCTGAACCGGAGCCGAACGCGATCCCAAACCCGGAACCTAAGCCTAAAGCCATAGCTAAAGCTAATCCCAATCCCATTCGTCAAGGGCTAAGGTTTCCTCTAAGGCTACCGCTGTCGCTAAGGCTAAGACTAAGGCCTCTGCTGCTGATTATAAATATATACTTATTAAATATTAATGGTTGTTATAAATTGATCTATATAAAAAATAAGTTGTAATAAACACAATCGTAACGCGATAATAAATAAAAACATTTAGCTATAGTAAGCAATGATGTCATTAAAAATTAAAACATTGACAAATTTTTATTACTACCATTTATAATAAAGATGATGGTGAATGTTAATTAGCTAATATGCAAATTATACTCTTCGTATACACAAGAAATCTCACATTGCATTTTGATTATAACAAATTCTATAACAGCAAAGTAAACACATATATTATTTAAGACAATCGAATAACCTATCATTAGTTAAATCAATTGATATCGTATTTTGTGATTTGAGCGATACTTTTGATACTGTCCCTCACAATAGGCTAATTAATAAATTACATGCATATAAATTTTCAAACCAATTTGTAGCCATAATTACAGAAATTTTTATTAATTGGACACAACGTGTCAAATATAATAATTGCTTATCTGATGAAATTCATGTTAAGTCAGGGGTATTGCAGGGGTCAGTGCTATCTCCGGATTTTTTAAAGATATAAAGTTATATTTCTGATTTGGTTAATAACATACAGTCAAATGTGTACCAATTTGCTGATGATGTATGTATTTTAAAGGTTATATATATATCGGGGTTTCGGTTATATTTCCATAGTGTTTTGTAACATTGTATTTGAATGCTTGCCAAATTTTTGTGGTTACTATCAACAAACCCTTGTAAATATTATTTAATACATCTATTATTTAACTTTAATTCTGTATTTAAAAATTATTATCTTTATTTTAAAAACTATTGATTTAACCCGAAATAAACTATAGAGTAATTCGAAAATTTGGTCTATTTTAACTTTTAATCGAGGGGACTACACAAGAGACCTACAAAAATAATATATTAGTCTTAGACGATGTATTATCTATTAATCAATGACATAAATTGTTTAAAAAGGTAAAATCCGGTAATCATAACTCTAATAACCATTCCCGAACCCGCCGACCCCGAGAAGTGAAAAATGCTGCTTCAAAAGACCGGGGTAAATCATAGTAAAAATTTTTATATATGATATTGTTGGTATACATAAGCTTACGCCGTACAACTAGTTGTAACTATTTAAAAGTCATTGGGGAGGTTCCAGGAACCGATATAGAGACATATACCCAAAATATAGCCAATTTTAGCCTATTTTTAGACAGGATTTTTAGAAATTCAACCAAAAAAAATTTACTAAATTTTTTTTACAATTTCTCTCATACCTAAAATATACTCCAGTTATCCCTCTATGAGATGACTGTTTTCAACTTTCTCTACAATCAGTCATTTATGACAGAAATGGCAAAATAAAAGTAGTGGTCGAACTATACATGACTCACTTCTTTGGTTCTTAGTGCAGCCATTTTTAATTCAAAGTCATTGAACAGCCGGCCGAAAAATGGTCAATGGTTAGCAATTATTATGACCAATACATTATATGAAATAAATTGTTGCTTCATATTACAAATATAATTTTAAATTTTCATTACCAAAATATGATTACTTTCCCGAAGGCGTAATAGTGAAACTGATATACAATGTCTACAAACAGATTTAATTAGTATTTACAATTATTGTTTGGAAAATTCATTAAAATTAAATCTACAAAAATGTCAATCTTTGTGTATAACACTAAAGAACATTCAATTAAATGTGTATAATTTTAATGAAACTATAATAACTAATGTCGAAACACATAAACAAATCAGGATAGTATATGATTGTAAGCTAAACTTTAATACACACATAGATTACATAAATAAATCATTAAAACAATTTTATACATTGAAAGTTCTGTGCCATAGAGTGAATGGTATGGCTTTTCTAAAGTTATGCATTACTTATATTCTACCAATTCTTGAGTTTTCAAATCAATCATTGATTTTAAATATAACACAAAAGAATAGATTAGAAAAGTTTAAAGAACTAAACATATTTGCAATAAGTTAGAACTAAACAACATACCATATAATGAAAATCTTAATGTGTTAAAAATTTCTACACTTAAAAAACACAGAGATATACAGATTTTGAAAACAATCTGTAAAATTAAAAACAATTGAATTTTATGAAAACTCCAGAAACGGTACGTTTTGTAAAATACCTATCATTCGTATCCAATTATTAGAAAAACATTATTTTTATTATTGTGTAAAACTTTTTAATAGTTTACCAAAGATTGTAAGAAATGAAAACAATTATAACAAATATGTTAAATTGTTAAACGATTATTTGTAATACAATGTATTGCTTTTGAGACATGTTCTTAAATAAAAATCATAATTATTATTATAATCAATAAACTTGTTTCAACAACCATATTCCGTATTAATCATCAACACTTATGTACGAGACGTGGCCCAGTGTCTCGCTTTAGGCAGCAGTCACCCGCGTCAAGTGGAGTGACGGCTGTTATTGGTCGCAACAGTTCAGCTATTATAGGCCCGAAGCCTTTCCAGTGTCAGCTCCGAGCGTCGGAGCTGCTGTCTGATATCGGGGCGAGTGGTGCTCCCACTCCCTGTTGTGATCGGCACACTTAAACTTCCCGATCTTGAACTAATCGAGTCACAAATGTTTGTTCAAATTTTAGAAGTTTTGAGTTATAAAATGTTTGAGTTATAGAAAAATATTTGATTATTTAGAAAAAAAAGTTTGAGTTATCGAAACTTTTGTTTTTATTGACAATTTTGTGCTGTAATTCATCATTTTATTAACAATAATTGTGATAATTAAAATTACAAATTATGAAAATATTAGATAATAAATTATAACATTTAGATTACAAATATTTATTTAAAGAGTGCATATTTTAAATTTTGGTAAAAGTTTTGAATACTTTTTGGTGAAATAAAAAAAATCCCGGATTTAATACCACTAATCAGGGAATACGTCGATAGTATAGCACTTGACGTTCAGACCTATAATAAAATGCAACAATGTATCCAATTGATATAATAATAAATAAACCGCAAGAAATTTTGCCAATGGCCTTTGGATATAATTAAAATTAGCTAATTAAGTTTAACAAATTCTAGTAAAAATTTCAATTTTGGCGGTTAAAGTTGTTCGCGGTGTGGCGGTCATATATTGTAAAAATACCTATTATTACATTTATACCTTGATCATAGTTTAAAATTCATAGCAACTATATTATAAATTATAATTTATAAGGGTCCCATCTTAAATGTCAAAAATTAACTGCTAATTGAAAATATATTTATTTCAAAAATTATGTAAAATAAATACTTTAAAAATAATATAGTTTTAATTGATTAAATATTTTTGTTTTAAAACTTTTGTTTTAATTGATAAAACTGTTGTTTTAAGTAAATTAAATAAATAATTAAATATTTTGTTATAAATAAATTTATGTATTACAAAAATAATAATTAAATTACTGTACAGAGCTTTATTAAATGAGTTTATGGGCACTTTTCTAATTAATTTTCTCAGCAATTACTAATATTAATTAATAGATTTTTGCGTAAAACGATAGTCCAAATGTTTGTGTATCTATTTTTAGTCAAATTTGGTACCAATTTAATAAAAAACTAAATTAAAACATTTATATGTAAAAACCAGTTAAAAGTTTTGTAAATTTCGGGTACAATATACGGGTATCTCTAAACTTTTGACAATAATTTAGCATTTTCAAGATTTTAAATTAGCCATAAATTTGTTATATATGATTGTTATAGATGAATTCTGGCTCAAATTTTGTAGATATACAATATATTAATACTTTATATGCAAACTTAAAACTGTTATTTTTAGCATTTTCAAGATTTTAAATTAGCCATAAATTTGTTATATATGATTGTTATAGATGAATTCTGGCTCAAATTTTGTAGATATACAATATATTAATACTTTATATGCAAACTCGTGTCAAATGGAACTTTGGTTTTATGATTATCTACATATTTGGCCAGTTTGCCCGTAAAAGTTCACAAATGGTATACTAAAGGTTCGGGTCAATTGTTGGCCAACCAGTAATTGTATATTTATTAATAATTATATCAATCAATAGAAGGTTATATGGTGGTCAAAATGATATATGTAAAGATTGTCTATCATACATAATCGCCGAGAAAATTAATTAGAAAAGTGCCCACAAACTCATTTAATAAACCTCTGTACGTATAATAATTTACAAATAAACTCTTATGAAATCATACGAATGCACATAACAGGGGTATACCGTTTCTAATTAGTGTTCCCAGACGAATATTTCCTTGATACGTTTTTAAAGCAAAAATAATAATTTAAACTATTATTACAGTATATAAATTGTAATTTATATTACATTGCAAGTTTATAACTGCCTTTTAAAACACTTATTCATATTTTTAAACCAGATTACGGAGTTAATATTTTTGGGTAAACATAAACATCAATAATCTGCTGATTTAATACCTATTTAAATATCATCAAAATTATTTTTATAGATATTTTACATAAAATATGCTGTCTTAATTGCATTTAAAATTCCTTGAGCTCCCCATATCAAAGCGAGACCCTCGCCGGGAGACAGGAGCTAGACCTCAATTCCTGGAGACTCCTGTCATTCCGGGAGCTTCTGGGAACACTATCTCTAATAGTGTTATATTATCATATACTGTACACTTTATCTACTGAACAGTATAGAGTCTATACTATAGACAATTGCACAATCATCTATAATGTAATTCTAAATGGTTTGGTCCTAACCCAAACCATCTGGGTTTGATGTTGGCAAATAATTTGCTTAAATAACAACCGCTACAATAAAACATTGCAGTTATAAACCGTAAAGCATTTGGTTAACAATCACTAAAATGCATACAACAACAGCAATCCTGGTAATCGTGGCCCTATTGACGATCAACGCTTACATCGTGTGGGCCGATCCAATTCGTATGTATTATATCTACTGTATAAAGTTATAACGATTTTCACATAACTTTAATGAATTTAATTTAAAACTTTTGTTTTAAAAATGAAACTTTTATTTAAAATATCTGCACAAATAGTGTGTATTTGAATGTTATTTTACATTTTTGTATTCACTGTCTGTATGTGTTGTAAGTCTGGGACTTAAATCGGGTGACAATTGGATCACTTTATGTCGAGTTTATTCTAAGATTGTGTGTACAGTATGAGTGATAATTGTCGGCAGTCTTTGTGTTTAACATTATGGTTGTGAAAATAGGGTTAACTTATTTTAAATATAGCTCTAAATTCAAATGAATTAATTTCACAAAATAATGAAATATGAATTTTAGGTAAAAATTCATTTTACCTTTACACACCTAATATAATTACTTAATATGAACTTAATATTATTATTATCAACACTACAGCTGAACCGGAGCCTAACGCCAACCCAAACCCGAAACCTGAGCCCAAAGCCATTGCGGATCCCAAAGCCAATGCCGATCCTGAAGCCAATGCTGATCCCAAAGCCTGTCCCGATCCCGACGGCCCCCCTCCCGAATCCGATAATGGATAATATTAATATATTAATCTATATTAATTTAAAAAGCCTTCATATGGATTTTGTTCCCGCGTCTCTCTTATTGGCTCTCTCTGTCTCTCTCTCAACGACGAGTTTTACGTCATACTGTGCTTTCTATACAACACAAAGAGTAGACAGTATTATAGCATTTGAATCACATTTTTGCCATTAAAAGTCATATTTGCTATACATTTATGTTTTGACTGCATTTTAAACTACAATTAACGATAAGTTGACTCAATTTAGTGATTGAAGCAATTGTATGATTGAATCAATGTATGCATGCATTAATGTTTAGCCTAAAGTCGAGTCCACGTGGAGTCATGTCGTGTCGAAACAACACCTAATCATACGACCACAACAGCTACGAGAGCTGCCGATACGACCACAACAGCTACGAGAGCTGCCGATACGACCACAACAGCTACGAGAGCTGCCGATACGACCACAACAGCCACGAGAGCTGCCGATACGACC
>CAJPIZ010001322.1:0-17282 GCA_905368565.1 Medioppia subpectinata | reverse complement strand
GGACTGTCGGGACTATGAGAGCAATTGGCGGACAGTCGGCGCCGACGGACAGAGTGTTGGCCCGAAATCGAGACACGAATGTATGTTAGATGTGATGAAACGTCTGGAGTATAAGACTTGTGGACACAATCTCTACTGGAATTCACAGATATTTATAGACAATAAACAATTTCAAATCAATGAGACAAACAGTGATTGTGTTGTTTCAGCCAATTATCGGTTATTATATAATAAATGTCAAATTGAATGCAATCATTATATTACTGAAATTAGTGTAACTAATAATCATGAAGACCCACCGCCCGGTGTATCACACAATTTCATTGTATTTGAATACAGAAATTCCATAAAAATGATTTGGAATTTTTGTCCCAAAACTGATTTCATCGTATATTTGTCGACAATCGGAGGTCTGATAGGAATGTGGTGTGGATTCAGTGTGTATTCAATGATTGAGACAATTATATTTAAAGTTAAAACTAAAATTTATACAAAACTAAATAGACGTCGGACTAAATATGTTAAATATAAGAAGTATTTGTATTTATATCATTACATAAAAACTTTGGCATTCATTGTGTGTTTTTATTTCCTATTTATTCAATCAATAAATATATACGAAAATTATAGCAAAAATAACATTAAATTTCACATTCAGTTAGAAAATAGAATTAGAATTCCCGGAATAAGGATTACAATTAGTGTATCTGGGATTCATTTTGACGAGTTAGAAAAAGTCTATCCTGAAACAATTAATAATATTAACCAAAATATTAAAAAACTTAAACCTGATAAAGTAAATGAATATCTCAGTGAAGTGACTAATAAATTACAACAAGTGATTCTAACTACTAATTCAATGCCTATGTTTAGGCGTATTGTGTATGACTATAACCATAATCTTATTGAATGTTATTTTCAATTTGACCATGGTCGGCGGTTAACATGCCCTAAACACGAAAATGCACTTCACATCGATGTAAATGACATTAGCATTAAACAATCATTTTTTCTAAATATCACAAATGAATACTCTAATACATTGCGTCAATATTATCAAGAACATCACCTTCAACAAATTGTTATCAAATATAAAACGGACTATGTTAACAGTTACATTTTGCTTTTTATACAAGATTATAAACAAAAAGGGTTTTTCATAAAAACAAACTCCAAAAATAATATTATGTTTTCATCGCATTTCTACCGACGGTTGAGAACCGATAGCTTTCGGTGTATACAAAGTGAGCGACAATTGAATACAAACTTTGTTGACAGCGATTCTCGCGATTCAGAGTTTTTGAATTGCGTTGCCTATCAATTGAATCAAACCTATGGCTGTCTTCCCGTTCCGCACTTTGCTTTCAATGTAATTACACATCATTTAAAATATGATGGTTATAAATTTTGCCAGTATGATCAGGTTCCGTTTATTGAAACTTTATCTGACCAAATTGATCTAAATTGCCTCATACAATACAAAGATTTGTGTGATTTTACACCGTTTGATATAAATTTAATTAATGACAAAGCTATGAATTACACCCAGATTAATTTAATACCTAGTTATTATTTTGAGCCAATAATCACTGAACAGTTGGCAATGGATATCTGGCAACTGATCTATGATATCGGGGGCACTATTGGTATGTGGATCGGGGTATCAGTGCTTTCATTTCCCAGTATTATAATGTATATCTTTATAACATTTAACACTATTTATAATTTTATTTGCAAACATTTAATTAACCGAGATATGGAATAATATAAATGGTAAAATACAATCAAAACACATTTGCAAATATGTCGTACGAGGTTTTCCGGCTTTTTCCATCCAGATGTTTTACAACTATTTTTATGCAATTTACTTATTATTTTATTGCAATCATAATGTCATTTTAAACTCTACCTTAAAAGTTAGTTTTAAGTGATTATCTCGTAGACAGTGAAATAATCGCTGTTATCTGTAATAACTTTTAACTGTAAATGATATTTTAATTTAAAAATGTAAATATTAAATAATAAAAATAAAATTATTATTTAATTAAAATAGAGAATAAATTAGTGTTTATATTGTTTTATCATTTTACATCATATAGTATATTACATCAAATATTATTTTCAATCCTATTGTATTGTATCTAAAGATTATAATTATAAAAATATTTAGATATTAGATATTATAAATGAATATTAATAATAAATATAACAATAAGTGATATGTTATTTAAAAAATATCTTTTCATTAAAAATATATTGTGATATACAAAAAGCAATAAATAGAAATTTACATATTTTATTAAATTACTGTTTAAGATTTCAATAGAAAATATTGATTAATATATATTATATAATAAATATAATTATTATTTTGATTAAGAAGAACGTTTGACATTTTAATTAAGCATATAAATATGAAATAATTTATTGAAAAATATCACAGTATTAAATGCAGTGCATTATAAACACTACAGTATATAAAGTTAGATAAAGTCTAAATAAATTTTCAATAAAACTTTTAACAATGCCTTTATTAACAATATATGACGTGAATTTGATAGTTAAATATAAAATCACATTAAGAACTATAATATATTTTGTTATAATCAGTGGATTTCTATACCAATCATACGACCAAACAGTGAATTACTTGTCGTACGAAATGATAAACGATATAAAATTTGACAGAAATAGCAGTCATAACAGGTTTAGAGTTTCGGCGACCGTTTGTCTCAATAAAAGATATTATAATTTTGATAACAATTCAATCAATACATTTGCCGCAAATATTATACTAAAGTGCGCTCTAATTTATGACATGCAAATCCAGTGCAGGCACTTTAGTCCGGTATATATCCGGCACCGACCGGATACCAGTATTTGTCTCACATTCTTAAATCACCCATATCATATAATTTCGTTGCATGCATTACATGTAAATTTACCTTTCATGATTTATATATCGGATGTTAATAAATTCAAGTTAGCATTGCATTCACTGTACACTTCATCGCATTTCACCAAAATGTCAACATTTACCTCAGAAGACAAATTTAATTCAATACAAATCGACGCCAAACTGCAAACCCTTTTGCCCGCACCCTATCGTACGGACTGTCGGGACTATGAGAGCAATTGGCGGACAGTTGGCGCCGACGGACAGAGTGTTGGCCCGAAATCGAGACACAAATGTATGTTAGATGTGATGAAACGTCTGGAGTATAAGACTTGTGGACACAATCTCTACTGGAATTCACAAATATTTACAGATAAAAAACAGTTAGTAATCAATGAGACAAACAGTGATTGTGTTGTTTCAGCCAATTATAAGTTATTATATAAGAAATGTCAGATTGAATGCAATCAATATATTACTGAATTTGGTGTTAATCATAACCAAAAAGTCGCACTGCATGGTATTAATCCCAATAAATCACACCAGTTAATTATAATTGAATACAAAACACCATTAAAAATGATTTGGAATTTTTGTCCCAAAACTGATTTCATAGTATATTTGTCGACAATCGGAGGTCTGATAGGAATGTGGTGTGGATTCAGTGTGTATTCAATGATTGAGACAATTATTAAAAAATTCAAAACAAAAATCTATAGAAAACTTAATAAACGTCGGGCTAAATATGTTGAGTATAAAAAGTATCTGTATTTCTATCATTGCATTAAAACATTGGCATTCATTGTGTGTTTTTATTTCCTATTCATACAATCAACTAATATATACGAGAATTATCGCAAAAATAACATTAAATTTCACATCGAGTTAAATACTAGAATTAGAATTCCTGGAATAAGGATTTCAATTATGTTATCTGAGATTAATATTGACGAGATAGAAAAATATTTCCCTAGTATAATTAATGAAATCAAGCAAAGTATAAAATTACTTAAACCTGATGAAGTAAAAATAGTTCTCACTCATGTGACTAATCAATTACAACAAATCTTTCTAGCTAGTAATTCAATGCTTTTATTTAGGCGTATTGTGTATGACTATAACCATAATCTAATTGGATGTTATTTTCAATTTGACCATGGTCGCCGGTTGGACTGCCCTAAACACGAGAATACACTTCACATAAGCGACACTGACATTACGATACAACAATCATTTTTTCAAAATATCACCGATAAATACTCTAATACATTGCGTAAATATTATCAAGAAAGTCACCTTCAACAAATTGTTATCAAATATAAAACGGACCATGTTAACAGTTACGTTTTACTTTTCATACAAGATTATACACAGAAAGGGTTTTTCATAAATACAAACTCCAGACATAATATTAGGTTTTCATCGCATTTATACCGACGGTTGAAAACAAATCACTTTCGGTGTATAGAAAGTGAGCGACAATTAAATGCAGACTTCGTTGACAGCGATTCTCGCGATTCTGTGTATTTCCATTGCATTGCCTATGAATTGAATCAAACCTATGGCTGTCTTCCCGTTCAGCACTATACCTACAATATATTTACACATCATTTAAAGCATGATGGTTATACATTCTGTAAAGTTAACAAGGTTGAGTTTAATAAAACATTATATCGTCAAATTAATTTTAATTGTCTCCGTATACATGATCATGATTTGTGTGATTTTACACCGTTTGATATCAAATTAATCAATGACAAATCTAATATTAATTACACCGAGATCAATTTAATACCTACTTATAATTTTGAACCAATAATCACTGAAGAGTTGGCAATAGATATCTGGCAACTAATTTACGATATCGGAGGCACTATTGGTATGTGGATCGGGGTATCAATGCTTTCATTTCCCAGTATAATTATGTATATCTTTATAACATTTAACTTTATTTATAATTTTATTTGCAAAAATTTAATTAACAGAGGTATGAATTAATATAAGTTGTAAAATATTATTTTTGTTAATACACAATATTTACTATACGCTCTCAAGTACTTAAAAATATGTTAAAAATTTTGATTAGATTAATATAATTATAATGATTACTACTTAAAATTGTTTCATTACTGCAATTTTCACAGTAATGTGCCAATTTTCACAATGTTACATATTTGAAATAAATGATTGTTCACCTAATTAAAGAATTATAATGAATATTTATTTAAAACATGATTAGTACTTATTTTCATGTCTATGTCTGCGGTGTTACAGCAGGCGGGCATAAGTGCTGACCAGCCATACCCCATGCGCCTACCCCTGTATACCGATGAGGTGTTAATGCGTAACACATCTGAAATATTTATCAATCAATTAAGCATGGTGCTACCCGTGCTCAGAGCTCAGGCCAGATGGTTGTTCACAGCGACAACACAGCCCGACTGTGCGCCCACCAGATTCTCGGCGGCCAAGCCTTTTGCCAACACTTTGTCGTCCCCCGTATTGGCCAAAGAGGTTGTAACTCATGAGGGCTATGGAACTGCCATTGGTCTTGATCATTTTGTGACCAAGATTGAGCTTATTTTTACTGCTGGCTACTGGCCTAGTATTCATGATTTATTATCAAGTAGTATTAAATTGTGTGGTAATCGGTAGCAATCATTACATGACTTTTATTATCTAATTTGAAATAGATTATACTATGAACGATATTAAGCTCGATTATTTATAAGTTACTTAATATTTTAGTTATTGATACTTACAATTTACTTACTGCCGGTAATGTACGATTGCAAGTGGCCATTTGTTAGACTTTAGTACAGTGGTACGCAATGACAAAATCTACCAGGACATAAAAAACACACTTTGCATTAATTTGAATATTACTTAATAAAAATAATATTTAGGTAAAAAACAATGAATGGGATACTAAATAAAAATCAATTAGTTTAGCATTAAATTATAATTTAATTACAGCAGAGAATTAATTAACGTTTTAAATGTTCTTTTCATTCGCTGTATGTTATTATAAATAAATTAAATATTAAACATAAATTAATTAGTATTGAATTTAATGCTAATTTATATAACAATAAATGTCATGTCATTTAGAATCTATTTAAAAGTTCAAAACACATTCAAAAATATATGATGCAATAAATGATAGATTTTTACTTATAAAACAGTATTAAGAGATTTATATTTAATTAATTTCATTTCATAAAAATATTGAATAAAATAATACATAAAAGAATTATATGTTATTATGGCTAAAAACTTTATTTGTGTAAATACTGTAATATGTTAATTAATATATCACAATAAGTGACAAGTTATTCAAAATCTATTCATTAAAAAAATCTATTGAAAAATAATAAAGGAATTGACATTTTCATATTTTATTAAGTTGTTTATCAAATTTGTTTTAGGAACTTTAATAAAAAATATTGATTAAAATATATACCGGTAATAGAAATGTTATTATAATGAGAAACCCTTAATTTAAAGTTAAGTATGATATAGTTTAGTGAAATAAATAACAGTATTTTTAATACAGTACATTATATAAAGTTTGTAGATTAAAAGTATTACGTTAATTTCTCTAACAATGATTTTATTAACAATTTCGGATCTGAAGTTAATAATCAAATATAAACTCACATTAAAAACAATAATATATTTTGTTATTATCAGTGGATTTCTATACCAAATATACGACCCAACAGTGAATTACTTGTCGTACGAAATGATAAACGATATAAAATTTGACAGAAATAATACTTATAACGAGTTTGGAGTTTCGGCGACCGTTTGTCTCAATAAAAGTTATTTTAATTTAAACAACAACTCAATCAATATATTGGTCGGAAATTCTAGATTATATTGTAGTTTTAGTCGTAGGATTATATCGCTTCAATGCCAGCAATTTAGTAAAATTTTTATCCGGCACCGGCCGGACACCAGTATTTGTCTCACATACTTAAATTACGTGAACCTTGTGTTAAATAAATTACCTTCACGTGTTTTTATTTATTCATTATATGTTAATAAACTCGAGTTGATATTACATCCCATACACACTCCATCGCATTTCACCAAAATGTTACAATTAACATCAAAACACATTATAAATCTAGTACAAATTGAGGCCCAACGGCAGACCCTTTTGCCCGCACCCTATCGTACGGACTGTCGGGACTATGAGAACAATTGGCGGACAGTCGGCGCCGACGGACAGAGTGTTGGCCCGAAATCGAGATACGAATGTATGTTAAATGTGATGAAACGTCTGGAGTATAAGACTTGTGGACATAATCTCTACTGGAATTCAATGATATTTATAGACAATAAACAATTTCAAATCAATGAAACAAATAGTAATTGTGTTGTTTCAGCCAATTATAAGTTATTATATAAAAAATGTCAAATTGAATGCAATCAATATTTTACTAATATTTTTGTTAATAATCACCATGAGCCCATGGGGGTAGGTATGGATCCCAATATATCATACAATTTAATTATGTTTGAACACAAGACTCCCATAAAAATGATTTGGAATTTTTGTCCCAAAACTGATTTAATAGTATATTTGTCGACAATCGGAGGTCTGATAGGAATGTGGTGTGGATTCAGTGTGTATTCAATGATTGAGACAATTATATCTAACATAAAAACAAAAATCTATAGAAAATTAAATAAACGTCGGGCTAAATATGTTGAGTATAAAAAGTATATGTATTTCTATCAATACACAAAAACATTGTCATTCATCGTATGTTTTTATTTCCTATTTATTCAATCGAGAGATATATATCAAAATTATAACGAAAATAACATTCAATTTAACATTCAATTAGAAAATAAAGTTATAATTCCAGCAATAAGAATCACGATTAGTTTGTATGAACTTCACTTTAATGAAATGGAAAAATACTTCCCTGGTACAATTAATTATATGAAGAAATTGAAAAAAACTAATCCTGATTTAGTTAAAACATATTACAATCAACTGATTAATGGATTTCAACAATTAATTCTATCTAAGAATTCATTGTCTCTGTTCAGGCGTATTGTGTTTGACTATCACAATATATTAATTGATTGTTATTTACAATTTGACTATGGTCACAAACTAAAGTGCCCACAACACAAGAATGCACTTCACATCTCAGACAATGACTTTGCGATAGCACAATCATTTTTTCTAAATATAACCGACAAATACTCTAACACTATTGGTCACTATTATTTAAACAATCACCTTCAACGAATTGTTATCACATATAAAACGGACCATGTTAATAATTACATCATAATGTTAATACCAGATTATAAACATCAGGGGTTTTTCATAAACACAAACTTAATGAATAATATTATGTTTTCATCGCATTTCTACCGACGGTTGAGAACCGATAGCTTTCGGTGTATAGAAAGTGAGCGACAATTAAACCCATACTTTGTTGACAGCGATTCTCGCGATTCAAAGTTTCTTAGTTGTGTCGCCAATGGATTGAATCAAACC
The DNA here is from genome assembly GCA_905368565.1 of Medioppia subpectinata. Classification (NCBI taxonomy): domain Eukaryota; kingdom Metazoa; phylum Arthropoda; class Arachnida; order Sarcoptiformes; family Oppiidae; genus Medioppia; species Medioppia subpectinata. The sequence goes on along the minus strand of CAJPIZ010001322.1, from coordinate 8,859 downwards.
TATGGCTGTCTTCCCGTTCGGCACTACACTTATTACGTAACGATTAAACATAATTTAAAGCACTATGGTTATACATTTTGTCAATTAAATGAGGTTCCGTTTAATGAAACATTACTTTACAAAATTTATCTAAATTGCATGAGCAAAGCAACCCTAGATTTGTGTGATTTTACAGCGTTTAGTTTTAAATTTATTAATAGCAAATCTAATATGAATCACACCCAGATTAATTTAATACCTAATTATTATTTTGAACCAATAATCACTGAAGAGTTAGCAATGGATATCTGGCAACTAATCTATGATATCGGAGGCACTATGGGTATGTGGATCGGGGTATCAATGCTTTCATTTCCTAGTATTATAATGTATTTTTATATAACACTTAACACTATTTATAATTTTATTCGCCAACACTATATTAACAGAGATTTAGATTAACCCAACTTATGTAATATGATTTGCAACTTGTCAATTTATGCTTCGTTTTAATATAAAATATATAAAATTTAATCACTAAATAACATTGCATTAAATTAACCCTTAAAGTCACAAATCATATTATCATTAATAATAGTATTTTAATTATATAAATCATATTAATGAAACATTCAATATACAGTAAATATTGTGTGTATTAACAGTGTATATTAACATATTTTTAATGATTACAACACATGCATTATGTATTTAACAATAATAGTAAAACTAATTATGCCACACCAAATGGGGAGCCAGACACTTGCTCGAATTTTTAAATTGCTATTTTTAACATTATAATCAGTATAAAACATAATTATATTTATATTTATTATAAGAATATTCTTGTTTAATTTATAATCAATATTTAAAGCACAAAATAATTAATATATACAATTATTTTTCTTGATTTTATAAAATATTATAGTTTAGTTAAACTATTTCTCATTAAACATAATATTTTGGTAAGAAATTTATTATCATTAATATTTAATATTAATAATAATAATGTTAAAAGTAGCAATTATAAAATTTTTGAGCAAGTGTATTTCGAACAAATGTCCATAACCTCACCAAATGTGACTAATGCACTAACCCATTATAAACGCATTGTACACTAATTCCGTGTTATTTCTAACTCTCTTAATTAATACTTAATAGGGATTATACCAAGTGGGTCACTTAGTTAGTTAATTTAAACCATATTAATATATTCTTAATGTTAAGATCATGTTATTAAGCGCATAAAATTCTGCCAATGGGCATTTTATATAATTTTAATTAAATATCAAAGTTAATATAATTGAATTAAAACTCTCAATTTTAGCGCTCATATAAGCTATTAAAGCCATTCATAATGTTTTAGTGACCTTGTTCATTTAGTAAATTATTCATACTGCCAATATAATTTTGATTTCATTAAATACCGTTTTATCCTCATAATAATACCCTGTAATATTATGTGAATTCCAGCAAAGGGGGGTAATACTATCTAGGTAGCATTGCCTCTCTATTTTTGAACCATTATGACAATTTACTAAAATTCGTTTTGTTTTACCCTATTTTCCCATATATAAGCTGAAAAGTATCTAATGAAATAGTCATTTTATGAAAAATTAAAAACTAATTGAATTTTATATAACCTAACAAGTAAATTTTAAATATAATCTATAATTCTAATTGTAGAATATTAGAAATTTTATAATATAAAATTACTTCAAAATCTAACAATATTAAGAGCATGAATAAATTATTTCTACAATTTTATTAACCGGTACAGTATATAAAACTTATACTGTAGTTTGACACTATAATCAATGATTACTTATTCTAATTAGACGACCAATAGATAAAACGGAATATGTTCTCTCAAATTCTATTTAATGTAAAATTTTCATTATATAAGAAGTGGTTATATTTGGGAACATAAGGTATTGTGCAATATGATTTGCTATTTGAATAGTTGTTTTGTTAAATTTCACATAGTATTACTGGTAATTATATGTGAGTTTTAGTACATGGGGGTAATACTATCTAGGTAACGTTACCCCTGATTCTGAAAAACCACATTTAAACTAAAATTCACATAATATTACCGGTATTATTATGAGGATAAAAACGGTAATCAACTTTATTCAAACATACTACTCAATAATTACAAATATAACAGTATGTGTATTAATTCTAAATGTGAATGAAATTCAATATATAACCCATATAAATGGTTAAAGCATAACACTCTATCACAAATAGAGCATTTAATACAAAATTAATCATCACAATTATTAAATTCACAATATTTTACTAATTTACTAATTAAAGTTTGATTAATCATAGTGTATTATGAGTAAGTAAGTAAATGAGCATGATTATTAAAACATTATGAATGGCTTTCATAGTCTATATGAGCGCTAAAATTGAAAGTTTTAATTCAATTATATTAACTTTGAAATTTAATTAAAATTATATAAAATGCCCATTGGCAAGATTTTATTCAATTAATGACATTATCATAACATTTAAAATATATTAATATGGTTTAAATTAACTAACTTGTTGAGTGAGTAGATTCGCGAGCGGTCACCAACTATTGTAATCCGAAGTATCGGACAATAAGGGGTACACTTCGTACACAATATACAAACAATACTTTATTAGAGAGAAATAGAGAGAGTAATGCCTTCGAAGAGGACTTAATAATGACTGCGAAATATACATGGAATGAATGAGTCTTATATAGGGTATAATGACATTGAGGTAATTAGAAATGATGAGTAGAATATGTGCATATCGTATGCTGATGAGGTGTCAAAAGTAGTGGTCGAAACAGACACCACTCACTTCTTTGACTCTCAGGGCAGCCATTTTTATCGGGAATCAAATGAAAATTTGTCAGAATGATAACCAATAGTTGCCGATAATAATAGCTATTTTATCATTTGAATTAATTTTTTTTATCATAATAATAATGAATTTGTGATGCGATGTTTTCCCCCAGAACCATAGTCACTATTAATTTTCCACTTTTAGCTGTTTTATGCCTTATCACTAATGTCATTTTAATCTACTCGAGTTTTAGGGATTATCCCAGAGTGGAATAATCCCTCTTATCTGTTCTGAACCTAACTATACTCTTTGGGTATAAGAGAGCGACTGTTGTCTCTGACATTCAGTTCCTCCCCACCCGTCAAACCGTATACAATAAAATAGTTAAAGTCTTACTGCTGTGTCTCGTTCTTCGCGTATCACCGATAAGTGATCCGCGATATCAACTCTTGGTCCACACCCAGTGGTGGACAGGGAGATCCGACACACAGTACGACCGGCGTGAAGCCCCAGCAGCAGTAGGACCGCCGTGAAGGCCGCAGACGCGCCGTGGGATTGGTCTGAAGACCCCGAGGAACTCAACCACTTTTAACAGTTTGTATTGATTATGTCTGTGATCTCCGAGAAGATCACCCAATAACACCCCCAAGAGGTCATCACCACGCAGAGCTTAGCCACCTCTGGGAAACCTCGCATCATATGGTGGAGGTGCGTTTGCTCACAAAGCACCCGATCTACTGTCAAGCTCTACCATCACTAAGCTCAACCATCTAATCGTTAAGTAATACACTCTATAATGTCTAATAATGCAAATATCCCGTACGCGCGCTTCAACCGGAGGTGACCGCTAACCAGCGCCGGCAAAGTAAGCTCCGTATGGCAAACAGAAACACTATTGCAATGCAATCAACCCCGGTGGGCGTTTCCCAAAACGTGCTTCCGGAGGGCGGAGCCCATAATAACAGGGCTGCCGTTTATGATAACTCTATTAATCGTCCCACATATTCGGCAAACTCTCTCGACTCTATGGCCCCAACCGCTGAACAATCATTGGCGTCATCGCGATCGTCGGGAACGAGATATCGATACACTCAGCTCCAGAGGGCAACGCAACGACTGTACCCATTAGGGCCGACATTGGCTACGGAGGAAGAAATTCAAAATGATCTCCGACTGTTGGCCACTGCACACACAATTAACCGGGAGTGGTATCGCCTCTCGGTGAAGAAATACCAAAGCCTCAACAATGTCATCAAACTCCGGTGGCTCGACGAGGCGGAAAAGAAAGACAACGCTTTATACGAGCACTTGAGGGCCGATGTAACGGCAGATTTGAATACACTGCTAAACAGACGGCAAAGAGAAGAGGTCAGGAGCAGCCGGCCTGGAAGCTCATCATCGTCGAGAACAAGATATCGTTACAAACCTCTTCAGGGGGCAATAAAACACCGATACCCTCTGGAGGCCGGCAGCGCAACTTTACAAAAAGTACAGGACGACCTGTTGGCGCTGACTCAAGAGTTCATATCAAACGAGAATTTCTTTCGGCTCGCCATCAAGAAGTACAGAAAAGCCAATGACTTCTACAAACAAAGCCGGGCCGAAGGGATCGCAAGTCTGGACGCGGAGGACTTCAACCGTATCAGGAATCAAATGCTCGCGGAGGAGGAAAGGCTGTCCAACAACAGAACTCTGGGCGAAGAGACGAGTAGTGCCGCCTCCAGGAGTTCTGATGATATAGAATTGGACAGGAGAGACGGAAGCGATGAGCCGATAGTGGTAATCGTTGCTGAAGTCGACTCCCAAAACGCGATTGAAGCGCCCCCTCCGGAACAACAACCGGCCATTCGAACACTGGCTGACGAATACCCGGAGTTCGCTAATGTCCGTAACGTTTACGAGCGCCGGTCCGAAGACATCAATCCGGTAGTATCACAAGAAAAGCTTGTAATCAATAACTCACCGATTAAAGCTCTGGAGTTATGGGAATCAATTGGAGCAGACGGTGACCAGCCATATAGAGTCATGTCCTTATGGGTGAAGCCGGAAGAGCCTAGATTGGCAATCACTTGGCCGTCCGCATCGTCACCAACATCTGATCCCAAAGTGGTTATACCCGATAATTCCAGAGACGACGCCAAAGAGATGACAGCCACTCATCGCATACATTACTCTCAATCTTCGCCTCCAAGAGTGATGCCCACCGCTCCCACAGCGATGAATACAATTACACCCATCGGTAAAGTTCTGTCTCCCGTATGGCCAATGACTATCTGGTCGAGCCGGAGATCGTACACTTGGCCAGAAGGGGGGAGGAGTGGAACTTCTCGGAGTTTCACCAAACCGCCCAGAAGTCCGCCAAACCGATGCGACCGTTCGCTTCAAACCCGCAAATCAGACGATAGCGTTCGTGTCTACCAGCGATTACAACGGCCGGCGGCGTCTTACCCGACCGGTGAGAGGAGAAGAGATGTTCTGCCGAATCACCCACAGGCTAACACACAGCGTTGGCACAGACGCCCGCCATTCAAAGTAGAAGTTCAAAGACCGAGACTGGCGTTTCCCACGGATAACAGACAACAGAGAGTCCCGAATCCACTGGAGCGCCGACAATACAGGACGCACGCGGCCCCAGAAGGCCCGCGACATAGACAACCGGTTGGTCCTCCGGCGGAGTGCAAACAACACCTGCAGGTAAACCGATCGGATTGTCTGTCCAATGACCAAATAGCAAGCCCATCGGCGAAACCAACAGAAGTAAAGGTGTGGAGTCCCCTGGAAGCGGCAGCCACCCGCCTCCCAGAGGCGGACATCCACCCGCTGAACGAAATTAAGTCAACACAAGAGGCGAACGAGTCGTCCACTCGGATGGCTAAGTCACTCAACACATGCGATGACTCGGGAACTGAACACGCGGTTGCTCCGATGGAGACCAACAGTCCTCTGGAACTTGTTGCGTCGACGGATTCAAACACACCGGAAGATCAAAGTGAAGAATCGACGACAGAACCGCCACACGAGTCCCTCGAGAGATCAGGGACTCTAACTGATGGATACAACGCGAAGGGATCGCAACTGGTTCTCTATTCTCCCCGCGTACCCGTGGCCCCCAGAACGCGCTCTCATCCGGACCATCCATCGGATGCATTATTGGCGATAAAGTCTCAGAGACAACCAATCGGAGACACTGCCCGACGGATAACACAATTACTCTGCATTTGGTTGTTGTTCCGTGAGTTATTCTTTTATGTCACTCTCATCCATAGCTATGACTTGAAAGGCCCGGTCGACGATCACCAAAGTTGGCCTAACGCTGAGCGGCAATGGGATCATAGTCTACCATCAGATGTGGTCTCCCACTTAATGAAAGGACGCCTTAAAGTGGACCACTATCTCGAAATCTACCGCTATCTCGACGGTGACCGCAATATCAAGATTCGCGATGATCTCAAAGGCCACCACTACCCCCAGAGTGATCACTTAGGTCCGGCGTTTCGATCTAAACCAATCATCCGGAAAGCGACCAAACCCTCGGAAGAGCTGGCAAACAATGGCTATGAGTTCGAAGCACTCCCGGCGTTCGCCAATCATCTAACCATCGACTGTCTCCAGCCTCTGGATGTCAAAAGTAATGCTCTATTGGCTGGAGTAACAACAGCGTCCGCAACAACAGTGACCTCCCGATCAGAGAGCCAACCACCTAATGGCGACATCGGTTATCCTCCAGAACCGGACTGGAGACCGGATCGGATAAACCATAAGAAACTGCAAGTCGGTCTCGCGATGAACACGGACTCTATTCATAACGCCATCGACGCCCGAAACAAGAAGAACAAATTGCGTCGAGAGTTCGAGTCCACACAAGTGAAGAAGATAATAAATGTCGACTCCAAGACGTCCACCGATAAGGACAATTGTCGCACCGTTAGCGATCGTAGTCTCCATCACATTCCGATACCCCGGGAAGATCCAGTGGACCGATCGCCTGGACTACCCCCAGAAGACGCCGACCGTATGCGGATAAGGACGCTATCGCCAGAAGCAGGGCGCCGGAACACCAGTCAACTAAAGACCCGTTCGGAGGTCTTGGCATTAAGCCGTAACAGCTTCTCGGCGAAAGACCGCCATTTTAGGCCGCCCTTGAACTGGTTGACCGCCCCTGTTGTCCCCGACTATCACATCTGGTGCCTACCGATGGAACTAAGCGACCGGTGGTATCAGTGGTCATTTATTCAACACTATATAGTGTGGGGAAATGAGGACTGTCGTCAAGTGGACACCGACTGTCGGAGGAGAGGGATGTTACCTCGAGAAGTAAGTCCCCGGAACATCATACTACCGGAAGACCTCTCCTTCCAGACGATCAGCTCTAACAGAACAAGCCCAAGGGCGCTGGCGATCAACTTTTGGAGCAAAGAATCAATGGCCACCGACTTGTTTGGGCATCAAATCATCACGCGATTACAGTCGACTCGTGTACACAAACGGCTCCGCCTGGGCGACGGGTCTCTACACCGCCGACACATCGCTCTGGGTGTTGAGCAAATGGCATTTGGTATCTCCGGAAGCAACGACCAATACATCGCGATGTCTAAAGACGAGGGTCTCGTGGACACTGACCGCGCCAGTGATGCCGACGGAATCAACCCCCGGACCACGTCTGCCTTCGGAGATGGCGATGATGACATCGCGCACACCAACCAAGTGGTACCGTCGGACCGCCCTCCGGACTCCAAGAGCCGCAAGCGCTTCGCCCACCACAAGCAATTGTCACGACTAAGACAGCGCCGCCCATTCGTCAACAACTCACGGTCACTGGTGCCGATGGTCTTACGGTCGAAAGTGATTGATGTGTTAACACGACAACAGTCCGGAGACACCTTACTAACGCTAGACTCTGCTGTTGTTTTTTTAATTATTGTTTTGAATATTATTTTAGTAACTAATGTTTTATAAATCAGATGTAATAGCTTTTACACGTGACTATGGCTCCCTCGAGAAATGTTTCCCTCGAGAGGTGCTTTCTTCCCGCTAACATTGTTTACTGAAGACCGACCACGTGGAAGTGGATCGAGTTTTTCGGTGGGGATGTGATGCGATGTTTTCCCCCAGAACCATAGTCACTATTAATTTTCCACTTTTAGCTGTTTTATGCCTTATCACTAATGTCATTTTAATCTACTCGAGTTTTAGGGATTATCCCAGAGTGGAATAATTGATGGGAGACGTGCGGATGGATGGCATTCGTTGGCCGCGCACTCAATGGCGCCACACGTTTCCGGCCACACCTCCGCCCACTCGTTGGACAGTCGCCGACATTCGGGCCAATTATACGGCACTTTGGGTCCAAACCAATGGTTTCAATCATCACATCAACTCTTCAAACAATTAATCATTTTTTTATTATATTTTCATTATTTGTATTTTTTAAACTTTTGTTTTCATTTAACTAAATTATTACTCATTTTTTAATACAACTGTTTTAACTTAAATTATTTAAATATCATTTTTTAATTTATAATTTAATCATTGATTTAATATAATTGTTTTGTTGTAAATATGTTGTCCGGAATTATAGCTAAATAACTGTTAAATATTTACATAAAAATAAATAATTACTTTTAAGTATTGGCTTAACCGGATAAAAACCGGACTTTTATGTAACGTTAAGTTTGACCAAGTTTAAAATTTTTTGTTATGAGCCAAGTCATTGGTTCCAACTCTCATCAATGCATGTGTTTAATGTGTTTACATTTATGTAAAAAAAATATTAAATTTATACCAAGAAGTGGCAATTTTACCCGAACTTTCGATACCGAATGCATTAACAAATTTAACCTATTTTAGTTTTTACTCATTAGAATTAGTAAATTATCTCACAAAAATAATTTATCAGTTTTAGGTGATGTATTATTTACCAACTAATTATATGAACTGTTTAAAAAGTAAATACCGATTGATTTTGACCACAAAGACCGCACCCGAACGGGCCGACCCGGAAAAGTGGGTAATCATGTGCCAAATTATCGGGATGTGTCCAATTCATTACTTCCA
>CAJPIZ010001321.1:0-17286 GCA_905368565.1 Medioppia subpectinata | reverse complement strand
TAAAAACATAATAAAAACAAATCAATGATTAAAAAACTCGACCACAAGTACACATAAAACACCGATTATATGTGGGAACGGGTGCCGGGATTGGGGCCACGCGTTGACCGGTCCCTCGCATGGGTTCTGCGGTGAACCGAAATGGTCGGGAAACTCGACCGGTACTGACATCCGGGCCAATCACACCGGTATGGCCTCACATTCCGGTGAGCGTTCATATGGTTAGTCATTATACAACGATTGGGCGATCTGTACGTACACTGCGGCCAATCGCACGCGTACTGCGGCCGAGTGTCAGCCGATTGGTCACCGCGTGGCCACTTTGTCGGCCGTCCTCGAGGTCGGCGACCAGTTGACAGTTGATCGGCGTTTTTGCCCAAACACTCATTATTTGTGGGCATTGATAGCGTTGAACGCTTCCGATCGCTGTCATCACTACTTCCAGCGCCGGTGTCTTCGCTCTCGCGGTTATTCCCGTCGATCTCATTGGCCGACGCAACGATGACTTCGATGAGTCGACTATAACTCGAGACAGCGGTTCCCGATGTAGTAGTGGTGATCGACTCGTGATGTTCGCCATTACCGCTGACACCAACGTCTTCGCCAATTGTCTTATTAGTGGCCAAACACTCAGTATTGATAGGCATTGAAAGCGATGTTCTCATTGGCAGCGAGTGATGGGTGACAGGGAGTGGGCGTCGAGTGGACAGGCGTTTAAATTGACGCGAACCGCACCGATAGCCGGGGTTTCGGTGAAAGAGCGAGTGTTTGGCCACATTTGTTGGCCAATTGGTGCGGAAGTGACAGCCGGGCCATTGGCACCGGTATGGCCTCAGGTTCCGGTGCGCCATAGAGTGAGTGACCATATGGTGGCGATAATTGGTTTCGTAGCGGCAGTCGTGCCGCAGACACGCGTACCGACAACTGCCCGACTTGTGGTCAACAGTGATGGTAGGCGTGAGGCCGGGCTTTGGCGCCAATTGACCGCTCCATTCGTCGCGACCACCGCTTCTTCGGCCACTGTTTACGCCAATCGTTTCGCTCTCGCCATCGCTGTTGTCGTCGATATCAACGCAAACAATCGACCCGTCATTACCGGACGTATCACTTCTTGGGCCGTCAAATGTCTGCCAATTAGTCGTTTCTGTGATAATCATCGCGTCTTCAGAGTTGTCATCACCGCTGATGTCAATCAAGTCTTCGCCAATCGAACCGCTATTTGTATTCATTTCCCAATTAGATGTCCAGCGAATGCCTTCCTCTTCAGTGTTAGATCTTTGTGACCGCAAATCAAGAGTTGATCCCAAAAGGTGTGAATGAATTGATTGATTGATTGATTGAATGGCAAAACACATGCAATTGAGAGACCGATTGTCACGTCATTTATGACAACCAATAATAACGACACGTGTTTTGAGCGCAACGTTTGAAATACAAAATCCAGTAATAAATAAAATCCAATTAATTGTACAAATCATTCATTGGTTTAATAATTTGTTAAAATTTATTATTTTCAACGATAATTAATATAATTTACTAATGATTTGAAATATTTATATAACTTTAATTATAATCATATGATTTATGTCTACAATTCAAACACACAATACAATTAGTTTAATTAACATAATTGTAATAAAATAGTTTGCGATTAAAAACAAGTGAGAATTAAAATTACAAAATTAAAATCATAATTAAAACGAGATTTAAAAACTGATCCATGAATTAAAATGTAAATTAAATTTAGGGAAAATGATTAGCAAATATTGATTTCAATGAATTGGCAAAAACATCATATCATACAAAATGATACAACAAATGAGATTAAAACACAATTAAAAACAGTAATCAATGATTAAAAAAGTCGGGCATAACTACAAACAAAACGGGGCATCATTTGCGGGAACGGGAGCCGAGTTTAGGGCCACTGTTTGGTCGGTGTGATGGCGCCGGTGGTGTGCCTTAACATTGGACGGGAAACTTGTGCTGTACTGACATCCGGGCCATTGGCACCGATGGGGCCGTATCTTCTGATGCGCGTTCATGTGATTCAGCAAATTGTAGCGCAATTTGTTGGCGTACTTGCACTCCGGCCACGTACACACAAAACGCCGAGAGTTACCCGATTGGCCACCGGTGACGGACATCACTGTTGGCCATACCCGACGCCCAATAGGCACTGCATTAACAATTATTGTCTCATTAGTGGCCAAACACTCATTATTGGTGGGCATTGATAGCCATTGGATGTTTGAAGGCTTTGGACATGTCTTGTCGTTGTTATCATCGTTTCTCTCGTCGGTGACTGTTATGGCTGTATTGGCCGCCACTTCACTCCCGCTGTCGGTATTGTCGTCAATATCGATGGCCAACGAATGAATGGTCTTAACGATTGTGGCGTCACTTCCCGTATCGCCAAATGACTGCAAATTTGTTGTTTCATTCATCAGTTCCTCGTTATTGTCATCGCTGTTGACATAATCCATGTCTTCGCCGATTATCTCATCGCCAATCACTGGTGACTCGTTTGCCATCAAATCAACGCCATTTGATCCGTCGGTGACTGTCTGTGCGGCCACTTTGTTCTCGTCGTCGGCGTATTCATCGATATCAGTGGCTTTCGAGTCGATGGTATCGCTTGTGTCGGCAATAAATGTGTCACAATTAGTGGTTTCAATAGCAATCGACTCGTCGTTTTCGTCATCACTGGTAAGACAAATGTCTTCACCAATTGTCTCACTTGTGTTACCATCGCGTAGTCCATCGGTGTCTTCACTCTCGTCGTCGATATCGGCCTCCGAGTCGTTGGTATGACTCATGGCATCGATTGTGGTATAAAATGTCTCCCTATCTGTGGTCTCTCTCGCAATCATTTGTGAGTAATCGATGCCATCGCTGTCCATGTCTTCGCCGATTATCTCATCTGTTTGTACGCATTTGTCACGCGTTGACACCCATTGTGTCCATCTGTGGATCAGATCGTCAACATTGTGTCCAATGTTTGCGTCAATCAGTGATGCCTTCTTTGTCTCCAAATTGCATTTCTCTCGTTGTATTTGATCCGACATTTGTTCCATGCGTTCAATCCATGGATCAGACAATGAATTCACGGCGCCATTGGTTTTGATCACTTCGACAGTCGTATCGTTCGCTTCAGACAAGTGGCCAATTAGGAGATCAGTTGTCTTCAGGGCATGTCTTAAACCATTGATTGTGTCCTTCATTTCAATCATCTCTTTCTGGAAGTCGAGGCAAATGTTGTTCAATGAGTGGTCGTATGGTTTCAATGGCAGCGAATCCATGGCTATCGATGTCTTCGTCTCCAACCGTCGTGTTTGGGAAAGAGTTGATCCAAAGATATGAATGAATGAATCAATTGATTGCTTCACTCAATGGCCAAACATTTGCCGCAAAACACACGATCCGATTGTCACGTGATTTATGACAACCAATAATAACAACACGTGTTTTGAGCGCAAGATTTGATTAGATTTTTTCATAAATTAATATTTGGTTTAATAATTCATAAAATTAATAATTATCACAAATAATACAATTTTATAATGAATTTTATTAATTAAACATTTATAATACTTATTCGTTTACAACACAAGCATATTATAATTATTTAAACGATTGACATTTTTATATTTTTATGTTTAAACAATTCATTTAATTTGATTTTCAATTAAAGTTCAAATGGTTTAATGTTTTAATGCAAACATTCATTGATTAAATTGGATTTTAAATGTTTAAAAACAAATGGTTATTAGAGATTAAAATAACAATTTATAGGAATAATGATTAAATGAAAATTAAATTCATAATTATAAAATTAATGATTAATTAAAGGGAAATATGAGTAAAAATATGTGAAAAATATAGTTATCAATGAAATATCGGGAAAAATAGCAATTCATATAAAAATACATATAAATAGTTAAATAAATAGAAAATTAATTAAATACAAAAAGTCATAATTGAAATCATATCAAACAGTAATAACTGAATACAAAAAAAACCAGAATTAATCGATAATTAAACGGTATTTGAATGAACCAAAGCATCACGTGATCGGGTGTTGGGGTCGTGTCGGGGGTCGACGTGCTTCATAAACATGTGGCGGCTGTAACCTCCGGGGTAACCGCTTCGGAACCCACATCCGGGCCAATCGCATACCAATGGCCGTACGTTCAAGTGTTTAGCATTTTTATGGCCAAACAGATTACCGCTCGTTGTTGTGGTGAACGCGCACTGCGGCCAATCACACGCGTACTGTCCACTGACAGGCGATTGGCCAACACTGACATTGACTTTTGGTGGTATCGCATCCGTTGTGTTGTGTGTCTTCATGTGTCGGACCAGATTGTGGTGATGTTGGGTGGCGTACGAGCAGTACCTACACGGGCACTGATACAGACGCTGAGTATCCACCGCAGGCTTAATGCTCTTCTTATTTGTGGCCATTTTGTTGGCCACAAATTTGCTCCGCGTTTGGCGCCCATCGCTGTGGCCATCGGTTGCCTCTGGAGTTTGTTTACCATTTGTTGTCTCATTAATAGCCAAACACTCGTCATTTGCGCCAATCACTGGTGACTCGTTTGCCATCAAATCAACGCCGTTTGATCCGTCGGTGTCTGCCTTTGCGGTCACTGTGTTTACGTCTTCAGCGCATTCATCGATATCAATGGCTTCAGAGTCGTTGATATCACTCATGGCATCGATTGTGGTATTAAAATATGTCTCCCTATCTGTGATCTCCGTTGCAATCATTTGGCAGTAATCCATGGCATCGCTGTCCACATAATCCATATCGTCGGCGATTGTCTCATCTGTTTGTACACAACTGTCAATCATTTCATTAGTCCTTTCGGCGGACTCTTTGCCTCTCGTGGACACCAATCGCTGCCATCTGTGGATCAGATCGTCGATATTGTGTCCAACGTTGGCGTCAATCAGCGACGACTTCTTCGCCTTTAGATTGTATTTCTCCCGATATATTGTCATTTGTCTCATGTGTCCAATCGATGGATCAGATGCGGGACTCTTCTGGCCATTGGTTGGGATCTCTTCGACAATCTCTTCGTTCAGTTGTGATAATTCACTGATTATGACATCAGATGTCTTCTGACAATCAGCTAATCCACCGATTGTTTCCTTCATTTCAATTAACTCTTTCTGAAACTCGAGGCAAATGTTGTTCAATAAGTAGTCGTATGTCTTCGATGGCAGCGAATCCATGGCTCGATGTCTTCCGCCACAGCCTGTGTCCACACAAGTGTTGTAAACAAGATATGAATGAATTGTTTGATTGTTTTGATTGAATGGCAAAACACACGATCCGATTGTCACGTGATTTATGACAACCAATAATAACAACACGTGTTTTGAGCGCAAGATTTGAATACTTTTGAATAATTAATTTAATAATTCGTAAAATTAATAATTATCACAAATAATACAATTTTATAATGAATTTTATTGATTAAACATTTATAATACTCATAAGTTTACAACACAAACATATTATAATTATTTTAATGGTTGATATTTTATGTTTAAACAATTCATTTAATTTGATTTTCAATTAAAGTACAAATGGTTTTAATGCAAACATTCATTGATTAAATTGGAGTTTAAATATTTATAAACAAATGGTTATAGACAACACCGGTTAGAGGGAAGGCAGGGTTGAAATTAATTTAACGTGATTATTGAATGATCGAGTCAATTTTTAAGCATTAATTCAAGATAAGCGTTACTGTATTTATAATAATTATCTCCCCTTTGAATACTCAAAATATTATATTTNTTATCTCCCCTTTGAATACTCAAAATATTATATTTAATAAAAGTTTATTCAAATGGTTTATTCAGGTTTATAATAAACCCCACTTTTATATTACTGTACACTATCTATGAATAATACGCGAATAGTGTATAAATTATAACACATTTGAATAATGCTGTGTACACGATCGTGTACAAACCGGGCACTTATGGTTATAGAGATTACAAAAAAACAAATTATAGGACTAATGATTAAATGAAAATTAAATTCATAATTAAAATGATTATAAAATTAATAATTAATTAAAGGGAAATATGAGTTTAGAAAAATTTGTGAAAAATATAGTTACCAATGAAATATCGGGAAAAATAGCAATTCATATAAAAATACATATAAATAGTTAAATAAATACAAAATTAAATACAAAGTCATAATTGAAATCACATCAAACAGTAATAACTGAACACAAAAAACCCTATGAATTGATAATTAACCGGTATTTGAATGAACCAAAGCATCACGTGATCGGGTGTTGGGGTTATGCCGGGGGTTGGCGTGCCTTATAAACTTGTGGCCGCTGTAGGCACCGGGGTAACTGCTCCTGAACTTACATCCGGGCCATTTGCATACGAATGGCCGTACATTCAAGTGTTTGGCATTTTTATGGCCAATCAAATTACTACTATTTGTAGTGCTGTACCCGCACTTCGGCCAATCACACGCGTACTGTCCACCGACAGGCGTTTGGCCATCACTGACATTCAGCATCGGTGGTATCGCATCCATTGTCTTGTGTGTCTTCATATGTCGGACCAGATTGTGGCGATATTTGGTGGCGAACACGCAGTCCGGCGACTGACACGAGTGCATAGTATCGACCACTGGTTTTAGGCTCTTCGGTGTCGATCGTTTGGGTCGACCGGCATTTGTGGCCATTTTGTTGGTCACAGATTTGCCCCGCGTTTGGCGCCCATCGCTGTGGCCATCGGTTCCGTCTGGAGTTTGATTGGCATTTGTAATCAAACACTCAACCAATGCATCGCTCGGGGCATCACTTTTGGCCGAAATAAATTGCCGAAAAGCAGAGGTAAAGCCGGTCTCCGGACACACAACGGGTCCAACGTTGGCGCCAATCACTGGTGACTCGTTTGCCATCAAATCAACGCCGTTTGATCCGTCGGTGACTGTCTGTGCGGCCACTTTGTTCTGGTCGTCGGCGTATTCATCGATATCAGTGGCCTCCGAGTCGATGGCATCGCTTGGGTCACAATTAGTGGTTTCAATGGCAATCGACTCGTCATTTTCATTATCACTGGTCGGACAAATGTCTTCACCAATTGTCTCACTTGTGTTACCATCGCGTAGTCCATCGATGTCTTCACTCTCGTCGTCGCTGTTAGTGGCCTCCGAGTCGTTGATATCACTCATGGCATCGATTGTGGTATTCAAAAAGGTCTCCCAATCTGTGGTCTCCGTTGCCATCATTTGGGAGTAATCCATGGCATCGCTGTTGACATAATCCATGTCTTCGCCGATTATTTCATCTGTTTGTACACAACTGTCAATCGTTTCGATTATCGTTTCCATCGGCTCTTCGTATTCTTCATCGGTTTGTACGCATTTGTGTCGCGCGGACACCAATCGCTGCCATTTGTGGATCAGTTGGTCGACATTGTGTCCAACGTTGGCGTCAATCAGCGCTGACTTCTTGGCCTTTAAATTGTATTTCTCGCGATGTATTGTCATTTGTCTCGTGTGTCCAATGGATGGATCAAATGCTGGACTCTTCTGCAACTCTACGACAATCTCTTCGTTCACTTGTGATAACTCACTGATTATGAGATCAGATGTCTTGAGATAATCGGCAAATCCGGCGATCGTTTGCCTCATTTCGCACAACTCTTTCTGAAACTCGAGGCAAATGTCGTTCAATGCGTTGTCGTATGGTTTCAATGGCAGCGAATCCATGGCTCGATGTCTTCCGCCACAGTCTTTGTGAACCAAGACTTGATCCCAAGATATGAATGAATATCACAATTGAATTCAATTCCAATTAGATGTCCAGCGAATACATTCCTCTTCAGTCTTCGTGTCCACACAAGTGTTGTAAACAAGATATGAATGAATCGATGATTGTTTTGATTGAATGGCAAAACACACGATCCGATTGTCACGTGATTTATAACAACCAATAATAACAACACGTGTTTTGAGCGCAATATTTGACTACATTTTTATAAATTAATAATTGATTTAATAATTCGTAAAATCAATAATTATCGCCAAATGAGACAATTTTATAATTAGTTTTATTAATTAAACATTTATAACACTTAAGTTTACAACACAAACATATTATAATTATTTAAATGATTGACATTTTTATGTTTAAACAATACATTTAATTTGATTTTCAATTTAAGTACAAATAGTTTTAATGCAAACATTTATTGATTAAAATAGATTTAAAATGTTTAGAAACAAACGGTTAATAGAGATTACAAAAAATACAGTTTATAGGAATTATGACTAAATGAAAATTAAATTCATAATTAAAATGATTATAAAATTAATGATTAATTAAAGGGAAATATGAGTTTAGAAAAGATGTGAAAAATATAATTACGAATGAAGTATTGGGAAAAACAGCAATTCATATAAAATACATAAAAATAAATACAAAATTAAATACCAAAAGTCATAATTGAAATCATATCAAACAGTAATTACTTAGTACAAAAAAAACCCAATTAATTGATAATTAACCGGTATTTGAATGAACCAAACGTGAGCGACATACGATGGGGTCATGTCGGGGGTCGACGTGCCCTATAAACATGTGGTGACTGTAGGCTCCGGGCCAACTGGTCCGGTACCCACATCCGGGCCAATCGCATACCAATGGCCGCGCGTTCAAGTGTTTAGCATTCTTATGGCCAAAGAGATTACCACTCGTTGTAGCGGTGAACTCGCACTGCGGCCAATCACACGCGTACGGTCTGACAGAGGATTGGCCACCACTGACATTCAGTTTCGGTGGTATCGCACCCGTTGTGTTGTGTGTCTTCATGTGTCGGATCAGATTGTGGTGATAGTTGGTGGAGAACACGCAGTCCGGGCACTGATACGGGCGCGGAGTGTCGACCACAGGCTTATAGTTCTTCAGCCACCATCGTTTGGGTCGACCCTTATTTGCGGCCATTTTGTTGGCCACACATTTGCCCCGCGTTTGGCGCCCATCGCTGTGCCCATCGGTTCCGTTCATTTGATTACCATTTGTTGTCTCATTAGTGGCCAAACACTCATCACTGGTGGGCACTGATAGTGTTGAACGCGTGTTATATCCGTTTCCACCACTTCTACCATCAATACCAATGTGTGACGAAATGGGATCAACCAATGCATCACTCGAAGCATGACTTGCGGGCGAAATAAATTTGAGATAAGCAGTGGCGAAGCCCGACGCCGAACACACAACGGATCCAGTGTTTGCACCAATCACTGGTGACTCGTTTGCCATCAATTCAACGCCATTTGATCCATCGGTGTCTGTCTGTGCGGTCACTTTGTTCTCCTCCTCAGCGCATTCATCGATATCAGTGGCCTCCGAGTCGATGGCATCGCTTGCGTCACAATTAGTGGTTTCAATAGCAATCGACTCGTCGTTCTCGTCATCACTGGTAAGACAAACGTCTTCACCAATTGTCTCACTTGTGTTACCATCGCTTCCATCGATGTCTCCGCTCTCGTCGTCGCTATTAGTGGCCTCCGAGTCGTTGGTATCACTCATGGCATCGAACAAAAATGTCTCCCAATCTGTGGTCTCCGTTGCCATCATTTGGGAGTAATCCATGTCATCATAAGTGTCCACATAATCCATGTCTTCGCCGATTGTCTCATCGGTTTGAATACATTTATCATTCGTTTCATTAGTCCTTTCGGCGGACTCTTTGCCTCTCGTGGACACCAATCGCTGCCATCTGTGGATCAATTGGTCGACATTTTGTCCAACATTAGCGTCAATCAGCGCTGACTTCTTGGCCTTTAGGTTGTATTTCTCGCGATGTATTGCCATTTGTCTCGTGTGTCCAATCGATGGATCAGATGCGGGACTTTGGATCTCTTCGATGGCTGTCGACAGTTCACTGATTATGACATCAGATGTCTTCTGACAATCAGCTAATCCACCGATTGTTGCCTTCATTTCTATCAACTCCTTCTGAAAGTCGAGGCAAATGTCGTTCAATGCGTTGTCGTATGTCTTCGACGGCAGCGAATCCATGGCTCGATGTCTTCGTCTCCAACCTTCGTGTTTGGGAAAGAGTTGATCCAAAGATATCAACGATTAAATCAATTGATTGCTTCACTCAATGGCCAAACATTTGTCGCAAAATAAACCATCAAATTGTCTGTTATTTATGTCAACCAATAATAACAACACGTGTTTTGAGCGCAATGTTTGAAATAAAATACTTTTTTTTATAAAATAAATGATTTAATAATTCGTAAAATTAATAATAATTATTAATTGATAATTATTATCACAAATCAGACAATTTTATAGTGATTTTAATTAAGTAAACATTTATAACATTTATTAGTTTACAACACAAACATATAATTATTTAAATGATTAACACTTTTATGTTTAAACAATTCATTTAATTTGATTTTCAATTAAAGTACAAATGGTTTTAATGCAAACATTCATTGATTAAAATAGATTTTAAATATTTATAAACAAATAGTTATTAGAGATTACAAAAAATACAGTTTATAGGAATAATGATTAAATGAAAATTAAATTCATAATTAAATTGATTATAAAATTAATGATTAATTAAAGGGAAATATGAGTTAAGAAAAATATGTGAAAAATATAGTTACGAATGACATTATCGTAAAAAACAGTTAAATAAATACAAAAAGTCATAATTGAAAAGTAAGATGTTATAATATTATTACTAATTACTTAATACAAAAAACCCTAATTAATAATTAATGGTTAATAGAGATTACAAAAAACAATTTATAGGATTTATGTTTAAATGATAATTAAATTCATAATTGAAATGATTATAAAATAAATGATTTATTTAAGGAAAATATAGTTTAGAAAAATATAGTTACGAATGAATTATCAGGAAAAATAGCAATTCATATAAAAATACATAAAAAATAGTTAATTAAATAAAAAATTAATTAAATACAAAGTCATAACTGAATACAAAAAACCCGAATTAATTAATAATTAACCGGTATTTGACTGAAGGCGTAATCGGGTGTTGGGCTCAAGTCGGGGGTCGCCGTGCATTAGAAACATGTGGTGGCCGTAGACTCCGTCTAACTGTTCCGGTACTCACATCCGGGCCAATCGCATACGAGTGGCCAAATTTTGTGAGGGTGATAGGGGCTGATATGTATAATCGGGTTTGTGTGTAAATGTGGTAGATTGTTGTAAATGTTTCAAATGTAGTTTCCAGTGATCAGCAAGGTTCTTTCGCCAATTGGCCCGGTACTCGCATCCGGGCCAATCACACCGGTATAGCCTCAGGTCCTTGTGTGCCATCATGTGATTGACCAGACAATCCGACCGGTAGGATGTATGGGTGCAGTCGGGCCACTGACACGCGTACTGACCATCGGCCAATCTCTTAAGGCCTTTACGCAATAGTTGTCGTTGGGATTGGATCTGATTTATGACCATTGGGTTGGAGACAGAGAGTGGCGCAGGTATAACGAGAGTGTGTGTAGGTTTGGTTGATTGTTGTAAATGTTTCAAATGTAGTTTCCTATGTTGAATGAGGTCCGTTTGCCAATTGGATCGGTACTGACATCGGGGCCAATCACACAGGAATAGCCTCTGGTCCTTGTGTGCGATCATGTGATCGACAAGTTTACCCTTGTGGTAGGATGTATGGGTGCAGTCGCGCCACTGACACGCGTACAGACCGACGGCCGATCTCTTAAGGCGTTTACGCAGTCGTTGTCGTTGGGATCGGATCTGATTTGTGGCCATTGTGTTGGAGACAGAGCTACTCATTGTTTGACGCCTATCGCTGTGGCTCTGGTTTGCGTCCGACATTTCATAAGCATTTGTTGTCTCATTAGTGGCCAAACACTCATCACTTGTGGGCATTGAAAGCGTTGCTGTAGTGGGAGAAACAGTGACTCGCATTGGGCTGACCGGAGGGCTGTCTTCAATTGTGATGACCTGTTGTGCGGTTACTGTGCTCTGCAATGGGTTGGCAGCGGTGGCCGGCAATGGCATTGCTATCGAGCTATCAATCGGAGTAATCGTTGTAGTGTTTATGCGACCAACTATTGGGGCGGATGTGAGACTTGTTTTAAAGCGGTTATTCGACGCGCTTTTGTCTGTATTTGTGTTTAAACATTATATTAATTATGGTCATAATTAATGTCACTTGAGTATAAAATGTGCTAGGTGAAATAAATGATACCAACCATTATTTGTAACTGGTGTCCGTAGCGCTGATATGGTGTGTGTTTGTGGTATAGTAGCCGTATGAGTATATGTGTTTGTCACATATCCACTGTACTGTGCATTATTATTACCATTAAAATAATTCCAGCTATAGATAGTGATTATAATTATATTATTATTATTTATTAAATACAACTTTTAAAAATATAACACAAATAAAAATAAATACCTATGATATAGATTGCGTTCACACGTACATAGATAACAATAGTTTGCTGGCACCACAATTTGACCATGATGGCAAACTCCATTATACCCAAATGGACTTAAAGTTGTGGAAGTGTTGGCATAAGAATTGTTCATTAGGTGACCATTTTGATTATGGTACGAACTAAACGAGTCAATTAAGGACAATCTGTGAACCTGATGATTGGTGGACACAAATTGTGACATAACCTGAGGCACAAACCGAGGCATAAAGTGAGTCATGTGGCCTATGGTTGTATTATTATAACCATGATGGCTCGTACGACTGGTCGGTCCCCAATTGGATGTCACATAATTACCAGCCCTTTGGGATCCACTGATAGACTGGTCAATGGAGGGATTTAATGGATCATTTGGGCCGATATCTATCGATAATGTGTGCGACAAATTAGTGGCAGTATTAGTGTCTCTCGAGTGGCCATCAATTGGCTGAGCGGGCGGACACGGGGAGGCACTTTGGCTACCAGTCACCTGATTGTGATAAATGTATTACTAATTAAGCTTACATGTTAAATTAACTTTATTATTAATTATCATTTATCATAAAATTATCTTAAATGTTAAAAATAAGTTATTCTCTTACATCAGGCGATTGAACAGCAATTAATTGACTCAATCGGTGCTCTTTAGATGCCTCGAGTTTGTGGTGAAGTAGTCGACAAAACTCGCAAATTGGTCCGCATTTACGGCACATAATCA
The DNA here is from genome assembly GCA_905368565.1 of Medioppia subpectinata. Lineage (NCBI taxonomy): Eukaryota > Metazoa > Arthropoda > Arachnida > Sarcoptiformes > Oppiidae > Medioppia > Medioppia subpectinata. The sequence goes on along the minus strand of CAJPIZ010001321.1, from coordinate 4,084 downwards.
CCACAGTCTGGCCGCGGACTCCATTGCACGACTCGCACACCATTTGAGAGTTCATTATTATTATGTGTTTCAAAAAACTAAAACTTTTGCTTAAAAAACTTTTTTTGCGAGTATTTTATAGACAAAGGAATTGAATGAAGTTTGAAAAACAACTAAAATTCTATTGGGTTTCAAAGTGGGGCTCAAGATATTTGGGAACAGGGAGTCTGAGAGTGCCTTTTAGTGCCGTTTCAATCATTTTGGCTAACAATCAGTTATTGCATATCCATTATGCAATCTCTCTCTCTCTCTCTCTCTCTCTCTCTCTCTCTCAGTATATGAGTGTTTGCAATAAACGAGAGAGAGAGAGAGAGAGAGAGATTATTGTCAATAATTTATTGATAATCGAGAAAATGAAAAAACTTTCAAGATAATGTTTTTGTATAATTATATGTTTGAATGTTAGCACTTGTACTACAGTTCCCTCAATAGCACCCAACAGACCCCCAACAGAGTATCATAAACCAGGTATTGTGATCTCCCGGTGAGACCATTATAGTGACAATTATTATGGTTAGGAACAAAGTTTACATGCAGTACATCAACACTACTTTCCGTTAACTAACACATATAAATGTAAATGTGATTTTTAAAATACTAAAACTAAAATAAAAATTCAAAATATGGCACAAATACCTTGTGTTTAAACATTCAATACTTAAGAATTATATACCGTTTTTATAAATATTTATTAAAAGTTTTCAAATAGTTTATAACTACAATTTTAATCAAAATACTGTAAGTGCTTAAAATTGTTAATTTAATAACTTGTGTGTGTTTTTAATTAAAACCTTTAATAAAATAAAATCAATGAATACTAATTATTTATAAGTTATACAAAATATTTCTAAATATCTAAAAATAAAATTACATATGAAAATATCTAGTTTAATTAACAATCTTAATCCATAGTCTACTGTTCACTAAAAGGACCGGAACTTTTATAAGTGCTTTTAAAACCTCGGGGTAAAAGGTTGGCCGAAAAAGTAGGCAATGGTTGGGACACTGTTTTCTTGAGCACTGGTTTTGGGTTAAAATCGGGTTTTGGCTGTAAACTAGGCTTTGCTTTCAACGGCGGCTTTGGCTTTACTTCGGGTTTTGGTGAAACATCGGGCTGTTTCTCAATCAATGTCTGCATCTCTGAAGCTAAATCATTGTTACAATTAAATGAATGAATGTAGATAAATATAATATACAAACTAACTCACCACCATGTAATCCTTTTTCATTAATCTCTTTCTCCACTAATTGCCATTTGTCTGAAACTAAACCCACAATTAATTAGCTATAGATAAATAAATTAATGTAAAAAACAAACTCACAATCAAATGTTGCATTATTCTCGTTTAGCCTAACAGGCATTGAATTGCGTTTTGCATTCAAACCCGGCTGAATCTCTGAAGCTTAAACATAACAAGTTGAGTATAATTAAATAAATTGCATGATAAATACACATTACTAAATAATACCAACCATCATCTGTTGATTTAGCCTCGTTCAGTTTGACAGGCATTAAATTAAGTTTTGCATTTAAATCATTGAGAAACGGACTTTTAATTTTAGTTTTAGTTATATTATTACTTTTGATTGTAGTGTCGACAATAGTTTTATTGTGATTACCATTAGTATTAGTAACATTAGGGTTATTTTCAAAAATATTATTACTTGCAATTACCATATTAGGAATAGTTGCAGTACTGGTGCCAATATTTTCAATACTTATAGTGTTGTAATTAATAATATTGTTACTTTTAATTGCATTATCGGGAATAGATGTAGTAGTATTACCATCAACAGTATCAAAGGTATAGTTACTTTTAGTAATATTATTACTTTCAATACTACCATTGATTTCAACGAGTTTTGCATTACTTTTTGCAATATTATCATTAGCTTTAAAATTATTTAATTCGGGTTTTGGTTTTACATCGGGCTGTTTCTCGATCAATGTTTGTGTCTCTGAAGCTAAATCATAATTACAATTAAATGAATGAATGCAGAAAAATATAATATACAAGCTAACTCACCACCATTTAATTGTTTATCATTAATCTCTTTCTCCACCAATTGCCACTTGTCTGAAACTAAACCATAATTAATTAACTATAGATAAATGAATTAATGTAAAAAACAAACTTACAATCAAATGTTGCATTATTCTCGTTTAGGCTAACAGGCATTGAATTACGTTTTGCATTCAACCCCCGCTGAATCTCTGAAACTTAAACAAAAACATATTGGTTATAATTAAATAAATTACATGGTAAAAATAAAATTTCCAATATTAAATAATACCAACCATCATTTGAGGATTTAGCCTCGTTCAGTTTGACAGGCATTAAATAAAGTTTTGCATTTAACTCATTGAGAAACGGACTTTCAATTTTAGTTTTAGTTATATTATTACTTTTGATTGTAGTGTCGACAATAGTTTTATTATAATTGCCATTAGTATTAGTAATATTAGGGTTATTTTTAATAATATTATTACTTGCGATTGCCATATCAGGAATAGTTTCAATACTAATATTGTTGTAATTAATAATATTGTTACTTTTAATTACATTATCGGGAATAGATGTTATATTATTACCGTCAATAGTATCATAAAAAGTATCGTTACTTTTAGTAATATTATTACTATTAATTACAGTATCGCGAAAGGGATTGGGATTTGATTTAGTATTATTGCCATTGATTTCAATTGCATTAGCGATAGATTCAATCATAGTATGGCTTTTGACTATAATATCGGGAACTTTATTGGGAATAGTTTTAATAATATTGCCATAACTTTCAAACATGTTATTACTTTCAATACTTGTATTGTTTTCAAAAAGTTTTGCATTACTTTTTGCAATATTCTCATTGGTTTTAATAGTATTATTACTTTTACTTTCAATTAGATTATTATTGCTCTCAATAATAGTGTTGTTATTATTAGTTGCCGATAATTTGGGCATTAAATACAGTGTATTATAGCTTATCAGATATTCATTGGCGTAAAAGTCGACAAAATTACCATAATTTGCGTCAACGAATGCGTTTGTATCAGTGATCTTATAAATCCTACCCTCGGCTAAGACTGTGACAAAATCAAAGTACGGGTGATTGATATTTCCATTAAACTGTTGTATGTCTTGAACGGCGAGTCCGGTCTGAAGACGTTTGGGAACCGCTTCGCCGACAAAGCCATCTCTTTGCCACAAAAAACCGCAAAAATACACAAAACCACTACTCGTGAGGAAATACGTCAATCGGATGCCGGAGACCACTGTCTGGACACCGGTTAGCGTTGATATCAAACGCGGTGTAAATACAATCTCGTCGCTCACGTTATGACCCAACCTATTATACTGATTGTCACCCCAACTGAATACCTGGCCATCGGCTGTCACAGCGAATGAACTCGTATTAAAACAGTGAACGTATTTAATGGTCGGACACCCGCCGGGAAAGTCTATGGCAGTGGGTTTGCCGCTATAACCAGTGGTTCCAGTGGTGTGATGGCCGACCTGGCCGTACCTGTTGTCTCCCCAGGCGTACACCCGGCCATTGCCGGTCAGGGCCAGAGAGTGGTGATCGGCGCAACATAGCTGAACTATCAGGTTTGACCATGGTATTTTGTCCGGTACCGCGTGTAAAGATTCATGTAAAGTATCACGACCCAGCTGACCATGCTCATTTTTGCCCCAACTATAGATACAGTTAGTGGCATCCAATGCCAGTGCAAATGTTGCTCCGATAGCGAATTGCTGGATCCGTTTTAGCGATAATTGCGGTATTTGTTGCGCCGATTGTACGGCCCGGTCGTGACCCAAACCCAGACACCCGTCGCTGTTGGCGCCCAACCCATAGGCGGTGTCGTCGGCCGTAACGTACATTATATTGCGCTCATTGTGTGAGTCGATGAACACGTGAAATAGCGATATGTTTTGCTTGATTTCTGGCGCAATGTTCCCGCAAATTGGGAATATTTCCAATAGTGAACACATAATTAGTTTAATTTACACAAAATATTCAATAATTTATTGATGTTAAAATA
>CAJPIZ010001320.1:0-13848 GCA_905368565.1 Medioppia subpectinata | reverse complement strand
CTCTCTCTCTCTCTCTCTCTCTCTCTCTCTCTCTCTCTCTCTCTCTCTCTCTCTCTCTCTCTCTCTCTCTCTCTCTCAGACTTCCTCCCGAAAACAGCACTCAAAATCGTAAGTCGTTTTTCTCTGTGACAAAAACATCTCTTCAGTAACTCATAAGTGTTTTGCGAAACAAGTCTAACAAATGATGCGAAAAAACCGCAGAAAGAAACAAATTTTCGGATAATATTAACCAAAAAAATACTATTTTTTAATATATTTCTGAATTTTCTTTTACGATTCACTTAAATAATTCTCTCTCTCTCTCTCTCTCTTTCTCTCAGTCTATCTCACACTCACTCACATACTCTCTCACCCACTCCTAAATTTTGTGATTTAATTCATTCACAAATCTCTTATTCGTATATAATTTGTACTCAAATACTGTGTATAATAACAATAATCATAAAATTAATGCATTGTATAATAAAATTACTATAAGATATGGAAACAAGTTATTCAATCTATTCGTAAATTCATTCATAAAAATATATCTTTGTTTTACGTTACGAGTGGTCGTAAAAAATCAAAGCAAAGAAATATATCGTATAATTAATTCCTATTGTCTTCATAAAGCAAATTCATTTCTTCAATGAAATATTTTTACCAAATTATTATTACAGAGAGAGAGAGAGAGAGAGAGAGAGAGAGAGAAAGAGAGATAGAGAGAGAGAGAGACTAATTCTGGGAAAATGTGCAAATTCTCACTCATATATTATAGCCATAACAAGACATAGGATAGGAATATTTGAATTAAAAATTACTGTAAACTCAATGCCCTTAAAAATTTCATATTCATCACTGAAATGAGTGAGAAGTTATGTATAAAATGCCATTTGTGTGCAAAAACTCAATTAGAAATTATATATTTTTGGTGAAATATAGTGTAAAATAGTTGAGAATTTTATTATTACATTATAAATAGTATTTCTAATTGACTTATTTTTCATTGTATAATATTATGTGCATATATTCAGCCATTGAAAACCCATTGTTATGTATAAATCGGTAAAGTATTGGCAGTCAAACCACAGACAGCACCGGGCAGTCAACAGACATAAGCCCCTCAAAAAAGCGATCATTCAATTGACGAATGAGATTAATATATCACTTTCACTGATAATATATTCAGCAAAAAATATTTTAAATACAAAATAGTTTTACAATAATTTACTTTTCAAACAGAAGTTTCGCTACTCATCGGAGAGCCAACAGAGCCGAGAGAGAGAGAGAGAGAGAGAGAGAGAGAGAGAGAGCTGTTGGAGTGAAACACGGCATAAGTGAACAGACGCGATGGGCTATTGCACTGTCCCCGCATCCCATTCAAGTGCTCCTGGATGTTGAGATGTGCTCTACTAGTGCTCTCTCCTATGCCTCTATTGCTCTGTTGCAATAGCAATGTGGTGAATTCCCATATCACCATCCATATTCTCTCGCTCTCTCTCTCTCTCTCTCTCTCTCTCTCTTTCTCTCTCTCTCTCTCTCCACTGTCTCTCCCGCTGCCCATCAATGACTCACTCGACTCCTCTTTAAAGAGTAGTCTCTCTCTCTCTCTCTCTCTCTCTCTCTCCCTGTCTCTCTCGCTGCCCATCAATGACTCACTCGACTCCTCTTTAAAGAGTAGGTCCCAAAAGCCAACACATATAGTGTTTGACAGATGTGACGATTATTTGTTTTACATCGATATCTGTAGTGTTTCCTATCCTCCCTCTCCCCACCCCTTCCCCTCTCCAACACCTCTCTGTCGCTATATTTTGGTCGAAAGTGTATATTTTTATTGTACTATTTTTTTGAACAGAACTTTTCATCTCGATATCAATATATCATTTTGTGGGGGCAAAACGGGCCGCTATTTGGTGTGCATAATGTTTGGACGTATTATAAAATAGTAATGAATTGCAATTTAACTAACATTGGGATCAATATCGGGTGCACTCATACATACCCCACACATGGTTACTCTCTCCCCCCCAAGCCATTCACTTCAGTGTTATTCATACCCTGTATATTATATACTCCAATGTATTATTGGTTTTTCGCAAATTTTAATACATTTATTTAAAAATATATATAATTCAAGTAGTATTTTGTTGCCAAACCTTTTGTGTCAAGTGTTATCTCTATTGTATGTCTGTTTGTAAAGTAATCCACAAAAAAGTTTTAGTTTTGTATAAATATTTAGATATTCTGCAAATTCTTTGTCAATAAAAACGTTTATAAATCCGCGAATTTGATGACAATATATAAAGTTATGTTTAGTTTTTAATTATTTCAGTTAATCTTCATATAAATACACACAAAGTATTAAAAAAATCACACCAAATGTGAATAACTTTAGAGTCGGAAAATTAGACACAATTTAATGTTATTCATCACTTAAATTATAAATGAAAACAATTAAAACTAAAAAATAAAATAATTAATAATTAAATCAATTTCCTAATTAACTCCACTTTATAATATAATACAGTAATAAAATGCACATAAAAAATAAATACATAATATGTATAAACTTTTATATATTACAAAACACAGCACCACAAACAGGTAGGAAAAGGTAGTTGTCTTTCCTATTCCCACAAATTATTATTAAAATTAATTAAATTTAATAATGAATGGATGGGTAGAGAAAACGGTGTATGCATTGCATGATGTGTTTCGTATAAAGTTTCATATTTAGTGTGCAAAACAAAATACAAGTCTCGATGTGTTGTGTAAAATGAGATGTTGTGGGAAAAAATGTCACTCAAGACAGCCGTACGATACGAGACAAGACCCGACCCTTTGGCTCAAGATATAAAACACCCGAAGAGATAACGATTGGGTCTAATCTCTAAGACTTGGGTCTCTGTATATAATATACAGTAACCGTAAGATTAGATGCCAAAAGTGAAGTGCAATCTCTCTCTCTCTCTCTCTCTCTCTCTCTCTCTCTCGTAATATTATATATTAGATTACTTTACCATTAGGTGTGCACCAGAAAAATGTCTGGGAAATACTATTTCTAGCATTTAACTTATATTTTCGGCTTTTCTTTGCCTTTTATTATCGCTAATATTTATTTAGAAATCGATTGCGAGAGAGAGAGAGAGAGAGAGAGAGAGAGAGAGAGAGCAAAGATGTAAAGAAAATTCTTGATTTCATGCGATTCCGAGAAGTGATACGAAAAAATGTTTGATTTCTTGTGAGACCTTTTAATTGCAATCGAGAGTAGGAATTTCTCTCTCCTCTGTTGACTATATATTTTGCACTTTAATTGCTCCGCAAAAATAGCTTTATATGTGTTTTTATGTGTAGTTTTTTGTGAAGTATTTTTTCTTTCTTGTTTTGAAGTTAACATGTAATGAATCGTTAGACGAAACACATATCGAGTGCACACCATATCTATCGGTTGGGTATTATAAGTGAAACCCGTTTTGCACTTTAAACTTGTTTTTAATTGAACGCCGAAAAAATTTCTGATATTCTCTCTCTCTCTCTCGTAATATTATATATTAGATTACTTTACCATTAGGTGTGCACCAGAAAAATGTCTGGGAAATACTATTTCTAGCATTTAACTTATATTTTAATCAATTAAAGCCGAAGACAACAACAATTGATAATTATATGGCAGCGAATCAATCGGAGAGAGAGAGAGAGAGAGAGAGAGAGACCTTAAACTTCAAGTAAAGGAAAACAAAAACTGTGCTGTTTTTTGCGCTAATCCATTGGTTTCGGTCACCAATTTTTCACATGTTAAACACTATTTGATTTGAGACATCATTTGCTGTCTATTCTTAATGTTTATAATAAAAGCTTTTTTCTCTGTCAAGAAAGTCATTAAAAATAGATTTAAAACGTTTCAATGCATACATTCATATACTCTAATACTGTTGTAATGCTTTTCACACAGAGTTTACTACAATTCAACATTTTTTTCATAAAAAACAGTTACTTATTTCAAATGTTAAGAAGTCTTATATGAGTTAATATAAATTGTACTCAAAATTCCTGTGTTATGTCTACTGGAAACACAAGGGATTGTGTCTCAAAACTCAATACTTCTCTCTCTCTCTCTCTCTCTCTCTCTCTCTCTCTTGAAGTCTTATATGAGTTAATATAAATTGTACTCAAAATTCCTGTGTTATGTCTACTGGAAACACAAGGGTTTGTGTCTCAAAACTCAATACTTCTCTCTCTCTCTCTCTCTCTCTCTCCGCCGATTGATTCGCTGCCATATAATTATCAATTGTTGTTGTCTTCGGCTTTAATTGATTAGCTCTTTCTTACACAACAAAAAGGCTATATTTATATTAAATTAGCGAACCGTACGATCGATAGGAAAATGCCATATATTTTTATTTTTATGCGAAACTAAAACGCGAAAAATCAATTTCGATATTAATTAAAGTCGTGAACGCATTCTTCAACACAACAACATTGTTATGAATATTCACAGACTTTTAATTATAAAATTTTTCACAAAACAAAAGGCAAATAATAATAAAAACATAACAATAAAAGTGGAGATAAATTAAAGACAGAGAGATATTATAGAGGAATGTGTCTCTAATGGGGACGAAAAAGACATTTCGGGTAATTATAAAAGTGTGCATAAATTAAACGCCAAAATTATAATTAATACTCTAATGAATCGGAAACGTGTCAGACGTGTAGACATATGGCATATATACAGGTAAAGGAAAATAATGAGGGGGCGATGGGATGGCATATGTTTGGCCAAAAATAGCATATTTGGCCATAAAGTTGTAGACATTAAATATTTAATGAATACACACACGGAGTGAATGTCTTAATGAATGTCTATTTCGTTTGCAGTGTTAAAGGTTGGGAATGAAAGTCGAAAATGACATTAAATATAATATAATTTAATGGATATAAACGTCGAAACACAACACAGAGAAAAAAATTATAGATATAAATGTGAATTAAGGACTAAAATTAGGTTAACTAAACATTGGAGAGATAGAGGTTTGCGATAATATTATTGACATATAATTCCTGTGGCGTCTAAACAATACAAATGAGAGGACTATTATAGACACACAACATAAGAGTGCGAGAGTGAGTGAGTGAGTGAGTGAGTGAGTGAGTGAGAGAGAGAGAGAGAGAGAGAGATATGAAGGATAGGAGCAACTCTTTTGGATCCACTTATCAGATGTGCGTTCAGTGAAAAGAGTTAAACGATTTATTAATTAACACACATTTCTGTGGACACAATATAAACAGTTATAATAATCATAATAATAAAGACACGCAACGGAACCAAAAGGCCGTAAAAGCAAATGATTCACATAATTACAGGACTCGGATATTACGCCATTCGATGGCAAAGAGTTTTGGTGGCAAAGAGAGAGACAAAACAATCTAATCTGTAATATATTTCAGGGGTTTTTGCAAAATATTGTGACGATAACTGCCAAACACTGGTCGATAAGATAAGCCCTCAATACCCTTGTACTGCATTATATACTTTTATTACTGAATATATGGCAAAAATATTATATTAGTATTTGAATAATAATAATAACATTAACAGCGAATAGAATAGGAATTAAATCATAAATTATAACTTATAAAAGACTAGAGAAATGTCTGATTTTTCTTTATACAGTGCGGGAGAGAGATATCAATTGCCATTAATTTTACATCGCGTTCATTGTGTTAAATATATTAATGTATATTAAAAGCAGTCATATATTTGCAAAATAAATATATGACATGTCATTTAGCTTTAACACTACACACACTGTCTCTGTGGACATATACTGTAGATTTGGCACAATTTTATATTCCTCTTAATGTCTTTGCAGACAAAGATATTTTCTCTAATTTTATGATTTCATGTGAAATATTATGTAAATTTTGTTTTTGGGAAATGAAATTCAAATGAAATTACAATCATAACAAAAGGGTTAAGACAAACATTAGATTGCATTATGTATAACACCCCATACTGTGTGTGCATATCATGTACAAAGATATGTGGTATACATGTAAGCCATATATAAGTATAGTTTAATATACATGTATATAAATAGGGTATAAGAAAAGTGCATTCTTTCACTTTCTCTCTTGACTTTCAAATATTATGCAACAAAATGTGAAATTCCATTGAAATACTTGAATACCATTCACTCAAATAAATTGCATTCAAATCTCATTTGGGAAATGTTTCTCAAAAAGCAAATGAAAAGTAAAAACAAAATATTTTAGAGGAATAACTTGTAGTGAAAAACAAATCTTGGAAATGGAATTCAATTTAAGTGAAAATCTTGAAAATTTGCATCAAAAACACACAAACATTTAATTCACAAAATAAAAGCCAGTTTTAAAGTTAATTAAAAGTCAAACACAAGAGTGGATACCAACAGACAGACAGAGAGAAAAAGCCAATGTCTGTATAAATAAAGCAATATTTAGTTTGTGTTATAAAACAGAGACAAAACTCAAACACAACAATACATGGAAAATATAAAAAACAGATTTTAATACATGAATACCAAAAACAAACCTAAACTCAAAACATAAGAGACAAACAGAAGAATAAGAAAAAAGACAAAAGTTTTGTTGCATTTTTTGTTTCACTCGCGAAATGTTAATCGAAAAAAATTGTTCACAAGTTTTAGCATAACTTATACATAAGGCAAGAGATAAACAAAAGGCTAGAAATAAAATGCAAACAACAAAATAGGAGTTTTAGTTTTGGTTATTTCTTAGTCGATAACTATTCAGCTCTTTTCGTGCGGCTATAAGTTGCGCTAAAATACATAGAAAATAAATAAAACAATTGAACGGATATTACTGTCGAGAAAATTACGAAACAAAACACAGAATGTAAATCATATGTGCGATAAAAAGCAAAACCAAAAAATGTCTCAAACAATAGGATACAGTGTTCTGTAGATTTCTCAGTGGTTTTCAGCACAAAAAATAACAAAATTCTAATAAAACAATGAATAGTAATAAGAAATAAAAGCAAATTCATGATAAACATACCCTTCGAGCTCTTTTCCATCGTAATTGTAGAGAGCCTTAGCCCTGGGCAGGGAGTTGGGGGTCGGGACCAGCTGTTTGACTAAACTGTGCTGCGGGTGCTGTGGCTGTTGTGGCGGCGTTTGGTTCGGGTTTGACGGCTGCGAGTGACCCATCATTTGCTGGCCGTTCAACATATGATTGATGGTTAGGCCGGCCATAGACTGGGGACCCGCCGGATGGCCACCGAAGTGAACCAAATCGTTGTGGCTATCAATGCGAGCGTCAGTCGATTGTTTGCGATTGCTTTTCATGCCTAATAAATGACACCCAAATGGGAGACAGGAAAGAGAGAAAAAGTCAATTAAAAATTTTCACTCACTTCATACTCATTAGCCGATTATATTTAATGTGTGTTTTGTGTGTTATCTGTAACTCAAACCGTCATTAAATTCATTATTATTTTATTCTTTAATGTAATTTTCAGACAAAATTCATTTATAATTAATGAAATGCGAGCAAAAAACTACTATTAATTACCGGACAGTTATTTCTTATATAGTTAATGGTGTTTTAGATACTCTCTCTCTCTCTCTCTCTCTCTCTCTCTCTCTCCAGATATGGATTTCAGATATATTTGTCGTTTTTTTTTGTAACACATATTTTGAGTTTGTTTTAGAAATCTTTGAGAAAAATCTCATTAAATAACTAATATTTTCTGTCGTCTATAATAAATACGACAATAAATTGTATTTTCTTTTCAATTGCCGTTTGATTTAAAGTCCTATATATTTGTGATCTAATTCTTGTCCCATATATTCATTCGTTGTATTGATTTTATAATCAAAACCACAGAAAATTTTTTCTCATTTAAGGATCGATTTTCTTATATATATTTTAAAAGATAGCATACAATAGGAAACTGAAGTCTTTGTTAACACAGCTCTTACTGTTAGTATGGCTTTCCTATTCACCCATAAGTCTATGGTGTATATGGTATTCAAATTTGATCTAAAAAAGTCTTTCTTCACAAACCAGTGATTGATTTTTCTCGTAGTGAGAGAGAGAGAGAGAGAGAGAGAGAGTATCTAAAACACCATTAACTATATAAGAAATAACTGTCCGGTAATTAATAGTAGTTTTTTTGCTCGCATTTCATTAATTATAAATGAATTTTGTTTGAAAATTACATTAAAGAATAAAATAATAATGAATTTAATGACGGTTTGAGTTACAGATAACACACAAAACACACATTAAATATAATCGGCTAATGAGTATGAAGTGAGTGAAAATTTTTAATTGACTTGGCTTTCCTATTCACCCATAAGTCTATGGTGTATATGGTATTCAAATTTGATCTAAAAAAGTCTTTCTTCACAAACCAGTGATTGATTTTTTCGTAGTGAGAGAGAGAGAGAGAGAGAGAGAGAGAGAGAGAGAGCTTTATTCACTACTGAAAAGAAAGCAAACAATAATTAATAGCAATTAAAATCTAGAGATAAACTGCTTTTTAAAAGTACACTATTATTTGTTATAACAGACAACAAACTAAACAAACAATTTAGTGATTATACAAGAAGTGAAAAAATATATAGTTTTTCGATGTTTTCCAACAGAAAAAGAGCTATAATTATATAATAAAGTAATTAATGTATCGATCGATAAGACAGAGGCGAAGGGATAACACATAAAATCCATTGAAACAAAAATTCAGTTCAAAAGTGGGATAAAGTGTTTTAACCATTAATTTTTACCGACAAAAATCCAAACAAGAAAAAACACACACAAAATATTAAATAACCAAAAAAATCAAATCTAAAAATCTGTAGTAAAAAAATCGCTACAAATTTTCACTAAAATCACGAAAAAATTTCAAAAATCATAATTAATTATGCATTTTGTGAGACAACACAACAACAAAAAATACGCGAAATAACACACAAATTGCTGATAATTTTTAATACCAAATACGGGTCTAAAAAAACACACTTAGGATTTGGGGGCAGAAGTGGTATATAAGTGGTTAGAGAAAGGGGGCCGGAAGTGGGCCGCATATCTATGACAAATTTAACCCATTAATTATCATCATGTGTTTAATTAAAAATTTAAAAAACAACACAAAATACTAGTTAATTATCAGTTGGAGAAGAGGTGACCAAACTCTTCACCAGACGGAATGGGAGGGCGAGAGGGGTATTGGGGTTAGGCATAAATCAATGGCCTATTATTAGCTACACTACACACACACTAGAGAGAGAGGGCATTGAGGGGGCGGTAAGACAATGGCCACACAGATAGTGGGTCTCTCTCTGTAATGTCTTAATGTATGTATCAATACATCTAATCCACGGATCATACCTTCGAGTAGACGTATAAGCAGTATATTTGGTGGCAAATCGTCGACTTTGACGTCGCATTGGACGCGACACTCGGGACACAACAGTTCCCGTCGCGAGTGGACAATCTCCAGAAGACATCGGCGGCAGAATGTGTGCTGACACGGCAGCACTCGTGAGGTCGCGTCCAACTGTTCCAGACATACCGGACACTCGAGTGCCGACAGCAGGTCATCCATTGTATTCTTCCGCTTTATCTCTATCTCCTCTCAAGACTTTTTCAGTGCCTGTCTTTCGGCCACAATATCTCTGTCTGTCTTTCACTGTCTCTTCAGTTCAACACGTCTTGTGGTGTCTGTGAATGAGTTCACACATCAGATGTGATAATAAGCCATAAATTGGTCACTTATTTAGTGATTGATTGACTCAAAGATATTTCAAAAGCCGTTTGTTTTGGAAATCAATTCAATTAATAAAAAGCATTCAATTGTTAATGAATTTGAAAACTAATTGATTGATTGAAAGCACTGTTAAAATACTGATAACATATTGGCGTTAATTGTATTGACTTTTTGTGGCCATTAATTGTAACCCAAAGACAATTACAACACAAGAAGAAAAAAACTAAAACTCAAAATTCAAACACAAAATCAATAATAAAATGTATTTTGATTTCAAATTTTGTTCACAATTTAGTTATTATTATTAACCACAAAAAATGGACACAACTATTAATACCAATGGTTTGATTGATTACAAACACAATTAGCGGCCAATCAATTGGATTGTGGTATAAATGTATTGAGTGTTGAGTTCTTCAGACAATAATAACAGCGAAATTGTGTCTCATTTTCTCGCAAAACGTTGTGTTTTGAAAGCCATTGGAGTTGTGAATGAAGCGAACGGTTGTGTTGTCTCCACACCAGTAGTAGTGCTCACACATAGACTGCAAGACTGAGACTGAGTGCTGAGCACTCTTTGCACCACTCATACCAACTCTCGCCAGAAATACACACTATATTGTGGACGCATTGGCAGCACATGTATGGATACAACACTGGTTTTGTTTGTTACCATTTGTGTATTGCCTGAACAGCCACTCTCTTTAGACACCCATTCCCTTACATTCCCGTACATCCAAATGCCTATCCTTTATCATACACACACATGCCTGTGCTCTCTCTCTCTCTCTCTCTCTCTCTCTCTCTCTCGCTCTCTCGCTCTCTCTCTCCCTCCTGTATTTGGTTATCTCTATCACTACTCTATGGCATTCAATTCACTCCTATTTCCTTTACATCGATGGTTTATCCCCTGCGGGCGCTCACATAAAACCATCGATCGCTTTGTGAGCCAACCGTAAAGACCTGGGAGAGAGTGAGACCGACCGTCAGTCCCGCACACATACACACAGCACAGGGAGGGGGGAGTGGGAGTGGAATCGACTCATAATTTCTCAAATTTTATATCAATTGTACGGCTTTTGTGTCGATATTAGAAAAAGTTTTGAAAACTTTATCTCCAAAAGCAATGCGAAAGTAAGAGAAGGGGTTTATTGCTCTGTTTTTTCTCTATCCGCACACATATCCCTTCACCCAAACCCCCGCCCCTGTAATAAGCCGTAGGGATGAGAATACCTGTATGTGTTATGCCGTATATTAGCTCTTATATCCTGTTGAAAGTGACACCGACTCCTCTGGCGATCCCTTTTCTCTCGACCAATACATATGTGTGTACTGTATATAAAAGAGTCGACAGGTTTTAACAGACGTTTTACCCGAAAATCGTGTCTAACAAACAAAAAACCTAACCATCGGTTTGGAAATTTTTTCGAAATTGTTTTTCATTTTTCAAATAGTTTTGAAATTTCGTTTTTGATTAATAGACGCATAGTTTTGTTGGTCACCTGCGAGACTACATTTATTACATAATTGTTTCTTAATTATAACGGACTCTCTCTCTCTCTCTCTCTCTCTCCTTATGAGAAGACAATGTATGTATTGAGTATTTAGGTGTATATAAGAAAGTTTTACATTTTGATAGTGCACTTCTCATGTGAGGCGATGGGAGTCGACTAAATGAATGCTAATCAATGAGAACGGGAGACCTCTTAAGGAGAGCCCAAACGTAACCATCACTTCCTGTCTGATTGTTTCATTCAGTATCTCATTTGCGGTGAGGATGGCCTGTCATGTGATGGATGTCCGCACAATGTAACAAAGTATACACACATTTGCACAACACATGCCATACAATACATGACATAACATTTAAATGTGAAATGTATGACAACATAAATAGGTATTTAATTTGAGTTTTTTTCCTTCTCTTTCCACTTTTCTTTCAAAACTCAATCTTCAATACCTGTGCCGTAGAGTCTATGCCATTATACAACTCCATAGACTATTAAATCACTTTTTTTTATTACATAACACAGTGTGTGAGAGAATTTTGTTTCGCCATTTCTATTGAATAAATTATTTTCGAGAAAGTTATTAAACTTGGAAATAAAAAAAGTTTTATATTCAAAATCAAGTCAAGCATTGATTATTTAATTACTAAAATCTACTGCCGTATAATTATACGCGAAGTAATTACCATTAAAAGTCTGCTCTCTCTCTCTCTCTCTCTCTCTCTCTCTCTCTCTCTTATTCCCTTTTTCTCTCCCTCTTTCAGTGACTTTGTGTTTGTTATTCTCGACTCATTTTTAATGATTATTTGGCTTAATATTTTCAAATCTCATTCTCTCTGCGAAAAGCATTTTAAATGCGATATAATTAACAAATAGTAGTCTCGGTTGTAATGAAACAATTTATTTCTCCGGAATATCTCATGCCTTTCCTTATCACTCAATTTAAGGCAACAAAAACCATCGCTTACTCTACAGTATATCTCACTTTTTATGCTCTCTCTCTCTCTCTCTCTCTCTCTCCCTCTCTCTCCCATTCTCTCTCTAATGTTTATTCATATACTATTCATATGTTATTCACATATAGTGTATATTAATTTTGCCAAAATACCTTGATGATTCAATATATACGTTTCATTAAAAACAATTTCCCCACTTTTCTGGCATTATATGCTCTACAGTATATCTCACTTTTTATGCTCTCTCACTGTCTGTATATTTCATTCACAACAAAATTGTTGTCTTAACTAACGATTAAATACTTGAAGAATATTTATACAAGAATAAGGAGGGGAAGAGTCGGTTCACCAGTAATTTAAATCGTTGTATAATAATGTGCTGTATATTAAACGTTGTAATTTTCTGACGATTTAATTATAAATGTAAATAACTCTTTAAAGTTTTTTTACGACGAGATAATTATTTTATTGATTAGATCTTCGCTTTTAATGTTATTTTTTATAATCAGGAATTGTATTAATTATCGAAATAACCTTTAAATTTAATCATTTCTTGTTTTGTGTTTAATTAACATTAATCTGGAATTTTGTAAATATTTGCTTAAATTATCGGAATTTTTACATTATTTATTCACAACTAATTTACCGTAAATCCAGACAACGGTTTATTACTATTTGTTTTTTTGTTATAAACACACATATATTTTTGTCTGATTTATATATCGTTAAATTTTATAGCAATTTATAACTAATGTTATATTAAAAATTTTATTTATAATAAACTGCATTTCGTATACGAATTAATTGCATATCAACTAAATTATGCGTTATATCTGGCCATTAATAAAAGCATAACAGTATTTACATGACATTTATTTATTCATATAATAATAACATTAAATAATACAAAAATTCTCAGCTGTTCTTCCAAACGATTAAAATATTAATATTTATATTTATAATGACTTTTCTAATGAAATTATTATACGTTAACGTCTCGACCGAAATGCAATGTTTCTATCAGTGAAGTCTATAATTTGCGATTTTGGCGTAAAAACAGTTTTCTGCAAAATTATTAACCATAGAGTTTGGATAAGTAGTTCATTAGAGAGAGAATGGGAGAGAGAGAGAGAGAGAGAGAGAGAGAGAGAGAGAGAATGTGAGATAAGTCTATGGCCTTAAACAGGTATAATAGATACGAAAGTATTTCTTCTAATTTGCTTTTTATATATTTTTTGGTGAAGATCTCCGGAGTTGTTGTAGTGATTGTGTGAGAAAAATATTTGTGTGTATAGTATATAAAAAGGGGGCAAAAAACTAGAGGCGAAACACAAGAGGGTAGAGATGAGAGTGAACTTCGAGATAAAAGGCAAAGAATGCGAAACAACACACAAAAGTCTTTTCTCATTCACCCATTAAAGTGAAGGCCGAATAGCTTTCGAGCTTTAAAATTAAGTTACCATTAGTTTCCTTCACAATACACTGAACACCACATCTCTCTCTCTCTCTCTCTCTCTCTCTCTCTCTCTCTCTCACACACTGTGTTATGTAATAAAAAAAAGTGATTTAATAGTCTATGGAGTTGTATAATGGCATAGACTCTACGGCACAGGTATTGAAGATTGAGTTT
>CAJPIZ010001319.1:0-17291 GCA_905368565.1 Medioppia subpectinata | reverse complement strand
TGAATGGCACTGTTTTGTAGACCAATAAACAGTATTTCAAATTAAAACAACAATTTTAAAAATCCCGTTTAATTTAGTTTAGAAAATCTACTTTTTAAAAATAACGGATTTTTGGTTCGATACGATAATGTATATAATTACATTTAGATGTATAACATTTAGGCAACATTAAATAATTTGTTATAAATAAGTTTTCAAATATAAACCCAATAAAATATGTTAATTTTACTGTTATGGTTTTGTTTAACATTGGAAATATCTAAAAAATTAAGTCTTATTCATTTCTAACTTTTTTTTTACAAATCTATTAAATTTAATGTCTTTTCAAAAACTTCAACATTTGTTTCGCGAATCCTTGTTTCGGTATTATCTGAGAGATTGTTTCAAAACATTTTTATGGTGTCATTCCGGAGATATACTACTCTTTCTGAATTAGATATTTGTTTAACGGTTAAGATTTCGAGATAGTGTGGGTTTTTGTGTTTGCATTTTTATACTTCAATAGTTTATTAGACGATTATTATTATTGCTATTATTATTATTAGCCAACTCAACAGCGCCTCGCTTTCAATGAGGACTTTACGTTTAGTTCAACTCTTTCTTTAATTTAATAAATACAAGAAACACAGCTTTTGACTGACTTGTGAGCGGAGAATATATACATTGTGTATACGTTTAGGTTTCTAACCACCCATGGAGTCACACACATGGGTCGGAAGCCGGGCATAAATTTGAAGTTATTTTGTTTTTTATGTAATCTATGATTCCTTTTGATGGCCAAAAAAGCACTATTGAAGAGATCATTGGCTAAACTCACAAAAAGAAAATCACTTTTGACTTATTTAAACAAAGCTCTAAATGCTGACCGACTTTGCCGATGATTGTATTGATAGCCAATGATAGCCAATGATAGGCAATACTTAAGGCGATTCTGTAGTTTGCGTTACAAGAAGATGGAGCTCTCTTTAGACGGTTGGCAGCGAATGGCCCGAAGGGGTCATAAACTAGTAGTAGTTGTGCCGCAAACTCCTAATCGAGAGAAAATGTCATTTCTTTTATCCTCGCCTTTCTTTTGGTTCATTCCTTTTCACTTCTCCGGGCATTCAATAATAAAAACGTGAAGCACTGACTCTAACACCACTGATATGTTAAATGAAATATCCATTGCTCTGTCAGTGGGGGTCGAGAGGACACCAAACAAGCGAATCAATCGGTAACACATGTGTCCACTGCTGTCAACATTCCAATCAACATAACCTCAAAGACATTATATTCCTCTTCAATACAAACTACATATTATAGTCAAACCAAATCTCAATCGACACTCCCTTATAGTAGATCTGAATTTTTATGTTATTTACAAATCCATTGTTCAATACTATGTTTTAACATTTAAACTTTAAATCATATTCAAATTATTATAGCTTTAATAATATCATGTAATAAATGCATATACAATTTCAATCATGTTTAGATATCTCATGTAATTAATTATCCATTCTTTATACATTGTATTTCTTTTAAATAATACTAGATAAGTTTGCAAAAGTTTTTTGGTTCCTAAATTATACGTTAATTTTAGATTTAATAATAATACTTGAAAATTGTTTTGTTGTTAAATACTATTTAATAAATAGTAATTTTATGAATCATTTCTTAGATATTGTTTTTATTTTTAAAAATCTATTTCACAGAAAATAATTAAGGGCTAAGATTTAAAAATACAAGTTATAATTAAATTCAATTTGAAGGTAAGTCAATATTTGTCAAAACAAACACTTATAACTTATTAGTTAATGAATTATCAGATAATATCAGAACAATTACACAAATATCATTAATTAATGGTTAGACAAACTTTTTTTTAAAAACAGACAATCATTACATTGTTGTCTGTTTGTCTGAGAATAAAGTGTTGATACAAATATCGTAAACTAAACGCCAGGTAAGCCATACCTAAGGCCTTAATTATTAATACTATAAATATTTAACCATAATCAATACAAACAAATTGTTTAATATAAATAATATTTAAACTGTTTTCACGACTTTAATTGCAGTATTATTTAAGACAACAAAATTTAATTGTTTATTAAGAGAATTGTTATTATAAGTGATTCATAAATATTATTAAATCATAGTCTAAATCAAGGATTAATAACACTTCCGGAACAAACAATTCTCCAGACTTTTTATTAGACACTTAAAAGGCATGTAAACAAAATTATCTTTATTTTCAATGTAAATATCTCTGAATATTGTAACAATTTATATGAATTTCTGTATTTCATATCTCCAATAAATTTGGGCTAATATTTAGAAACAAATACTTAAAATCAATTATAAAAAACTTAAATACAAATACAAAATACAATTTTTAAAAATTATTCAAATCTATAAGAATTGAGTGAAAATAAGGAACTTTTGAATAAAACTTTAGGCAAAACTTTATGCTTAAAGTTTGGGAACATTAGTAATGGTATCGAAATGTTAGCCTAATATCGATAGTATTGAGCGAAAGTCATGGCATCTGAAGCCCAAACACGTGTTCAGAAGTGTTTCCACGATTTGATGAACGACTTGGACAAGTCATGTATGCGAAGAATACAGGTTTGTCTCAACCATTATCACCCATATTATCATATCATACCAATGTCTTCGTTCCCAACCCATTAACACCATTTCCCGGCCATCGATGGCCTGTAAACACAATGTCAACACTCGGCCCCACATATGATCACCACTTAATGGGCTTAATTGACCGCTTTATTACCTCTTTCCAGATACACATGATGTGGTCATTTTGGCCATATTTACCATCATGATGTAGATTTAGTGAATTTAGTGTACAATGAGGCCAATAATGGCAAACAATTGCATGTAATGATGCAATAGTGGCAATGATTGTTGATGTAATGTATTATTGTTGACAATAGGGTGAAATGCATAGGTGTGCGGCCCAGTGCTGCGATCGCACTGACCTATCCATGGAGGGTAACCACGAGTGTATATCCAAGTGCTCACAACCCCTACAGACAGCCCAGGCGTACGTCGAGCGCGAAGTGAATGGCTTTCAGGTGAGAGACCAGACAACTGATGATTGGTTTGACAGCAAATGATATAATGAATACTGTGTTGTGGTTTAGGATCGGATCGAGAGATGTGTCCTCAGCTGTCAGGACGGCATAAAGGATAAGATCGGCGCTCAGACCACCGATGACCAGATGAAGGGATTCACCACTCAGTTCGAGTCGTGTGTAGTCAAGTGTGTGGACACACACATAGGACTTATGCCTAATATGTTGTCCAAAATGAAAGAGTTCATCAAAAAGGGATCATATAATTAGGTTCTCATAATTAAGTCCTCATTATTAGAATATTTTTCAAATTATATGCATTTTTTGTAGATTTTATTATAAAAACTATTATAGGATTAAAAACATTAACGTAAATTAAAATTACTTTTTTATTATCTAATTTATAACAGAATTAAGTTTAAATAAATTATATTAAATAACAATTGAATTTCACTTATATTGGGATAAATTTTCGCAATATATTAAATAACTTTCTAAACTAATTGACCAAAAAATGAGCTCAAATTGAATTAAATGTAGTGAAATGGTTAAGAAATGATAGTTTTGTTGTCATAGTCTACAAAACCAGAATCATTGAGTTGTTTCCCAATATTAATGAATCGCTTGGACGGTGTGGTCAGAAAATCATACTTTTTTCTGTCACAACAAAGAATAATGTAAAAAGTGTTGAGAAAACTAATGATAAAATTGATATACAATTCATGGATACAATCTTTCAGATCAGTCAACGAGTATTTAGTGATATTTTGAGCGTTTTTGGGCCAAACAGGTGTCAAATGGTGTTTCTCTCGCGTGTAATATATGGTGGAGGCGGCGATCACTGATGGCCTGAACGCATAGAACCGCAGATCTGTTCCCAAAAAGCAAATATCAATGAGATTTCAATCATTAGCCAATCAAAGGCGTTGAATACCAATTGATTTGTCCATATATTTCTCAATCAACGATTTGTTTAACTTCTTTGAGTCGATTTCAGGCAAACATTTGGCGCAAAAGTAGTCGATATAAGTGGCGGGCGTTGGGGTCAGGAATTGCCACTCGAAGTGATTGATTATCAATTCCTCCATTTCCAGCACTTCTTCACTACTGTATTGATTGGTCTCCGAAAACATTTGGCTGTACTTCACTGTTTATAAGTGGCGGGCGTTGGGGTCAGGAATTGCCACTCGAAGTGATTGATTATCAATTCCTCCATTTCCAGCACTTCTTCACTACTGTATTGATTGGTCTCCGAAAACATTTGGCTGTACTTCACTGTACGGTCGCATTCCTCCACTTTCACTACCATATGAGACACACATTACACACACTCAAGACATAACAGTATAGCGAAGGCATACCTGCTATCGAGAGACTACACATGAGGACCAGTTCCAGCTTATCCTCACATATCACGTGATTATCCATAAAGAAGTCCATTATATAAATCGACAGATATTTGACACGCGTTGACAGTTTGAGACAAAGACATAACACTTGGATCCGTTGCATCAGATCCGGCCGCGCGTCCAATTGCGGTGACCTATGAGTCGGGGAGAGAGAGAGTGTGTGTGAGAGAGGGTTAGTGCGAGTGAGGTGTGGATCATGTGATCACTTGAGGTGAAAGTCGGGTCTCTTGTGTTCGGTGTCTAAGAGGTGTTGAAGACATTCGTCCGCGTATTCGAACTCTTGAGTCAATTGGTTTACAGACATAGCGGTCACTCGTGTTTCACTGTTTCGCTGGTAATGACCGACACTTACGACACACGCCTTGAAAGACAACGCAATGCTTGCAGTGATTGAGTGATTGATTGCAATGACCAGTGATTGCATTCACTACGCATTCGAACGCATTCTGACTCCCAGTAACTCGTATTCAGAGTTCGAATGCAATCACAAGTGTATTAAGTTTCGCATACATTATGTGAGACACCATTCATACGAATCACACTTTCGATGACTAAATGTGAACACAATTTACTGACTATTCGTGGAATGCATTGGTTTTGGTGTTGAGGTGAATGCTGTGGTCAGAGAACACATGCAGTGATGTCTTCATTACTAATGCAATGAATGGAAAGCCAGTTATGAGTTAGCAATCGATGCGTGCATTCATTGCTTTCAATTAGAAATTCACTTTTAATCAAAGCATTAGTCTTACAAATGATTAGTAAAGTTGTAATAAGTAGTGAATGCAATGAATGGACGCATCGATTGCTAACCAATTAATAAGTTTTCCATTCATTCAATCCATCACTTGATATACACTTCACTTTCATATCCATATGGATTGCAATATTGCTCTCATTATTAAACTATAGATTCGTTTCAACACTTCTAACGTTTTTTTGCATTTAATATAAGTTTTGATTTTTTACGCAATTTTTGATTTAATTTCAATTATAAACCGAAAGATATTTGACATAAATGTCGACCGAAGAGGACATCTGTAAGTGTGTCGATAAGTTGGCACTCGAGGGGGATGTGGACAGCGATAGCGCTACCGATGAGATGCCGATTGCCATCGAAAGACGTTTATCCGCTCTGAAGAAACTGTTCATAGATATGGTAATAGCGATGCAATTGTTCGGCACATCGAGTCCAGAGTTGGCACAACTTTGTGCACATGTTTATGAAAAGAGACGCCAAATAGTGAACGGAGAGTACGAACCCATGGACTCTGATTTGTGTCCAGAAGATCAGATCCCAGCGGATGCCACGGATGTCGTCGGTATTCCCGACTTCTGGCTCAATGTGTTGACTGCGACCCCATTTAAAGAGCTGATCTCAGAACACGACGAACCGATTCTTCAGCATTTGATTGACATAAAAGAGATGACTAATAAGGAAAAAAAGGAGAATATAATTGAGTTTCATTTCGCGCCCAACGAGTACTTCGAGAACAAAGTGTTGACCAAAAAGTTGCTGATTATAAGCGATGTCGACGAGGAATGTCAAGTGAATTGTCGGTGCCGTCCAATCAAAGGCGAGTCCACACCAATCGAGTGGAAGAATGGCAAAGACTCAGCACAGAAACCATCATTTTTCCAGTTCTTCTGGTCTTCTGAAGAGCCTTTGGATGATTCACAAGAGCAACGTTTGATCGCTGACTGGAAACTCTGTAAGCATTTGTCGGGTGATTGGATTCCTCGGGCAGTGTTTTACTACACGGGAGAGGCGGACCTCTTCAATAAGATGATGAGTGAAGGCCTAATGTTTGACCACAACGACGATGAAGACGAGGATGAGTCACAAGAAGGCGATAACCCATAAGAAGTTCACAATTGACCGCTACTTATATATGGTTTACGAATTGTCAACATTTGAATTAAAATTGATTTTAAAGTTTAAATGAAATTTAATAAAATTATTGGTATGTTTTAAATGGAGATTCAAAACACACTATTCTGTGATATTTTGTACTGAATTTTAAGATAAAATGTTGAAAAAGGAAAACAATATTTAGTGGGCAAACAATTTTGGTTTCATAATTACATCATTGAAATTGAAATCTTTGACCAAAATTTATTGATTTTATTTATTCAAAAAAGATATTTAAGACATTCTCAATAAGTTATTCAAAAGTATATTTTCTTATAAATTTAATTTCAATGTAAATTGTTTTTAAAAATTATATTTTCTATTCTTAATAAAATTATTTTTTAATTTGAAAATTAGTTTAGACTTCTTATTGTTAATTCTGACCAAATATTAAGCCAAAAGACAACACAAATAATGGATTCAAATGATCAAAAAGAGTGTCGTATTTGTCAGTCGAGTGAAGACGAGTTTACTGAAGAGGAATGTCAGACAAATCCGTTGTTGAGTCCATGCGTTTGCAAAGGGACTCTCAAATACGTGCACAAAGAATGTCTCATCGCATGGATGTCTACTTCGGGCGAAATGATATGTCGTGTCTGTTGTACGCAATACACAGCCTTTCCACTCGTGAAGAAAGGTATGAGTTTTGTCAAGTTTTTAGCTGATCCTCGACTCAAACTACTGTTTGCCGTACATATCATCGTTACGCTCGCATTCCTAATCATTTCTTCCAAAGTGTGGACCCTTTTGCCCAAACTATGGCATCGAATGCCAGACAATCCAACTCTTAAGACATATTTCGTATTCTTAGTAGTCGTTTATCCGATTGAATCAGTTTTACTGATCATCTCATGGATTGTATGGCATATTGGGTTCAAAGAGTGGCAAAGAAACAACTTTGTGGTCATATTTCTAAATCATAATCTCCAGGAGTAGGCATTCAATGCAATTCACGAATTGAATACTTTTGGAAACCTTATTCTCATACATATGTGTCCACTCAATCGCTAACTATTGGTAAACATGTATTTAAAGATCGGTTTTGTTGTTAAATGAAATACAAATAGCGTTTTGGTTAACGAAATGCGTGTAAATTGTCGTCAAATGCTATACTAATGGCATATTCTGTATGTTATGAATGGTTCCGTCACTTCATATGAAGCGATGCGCCGGTTGTGTGGCTTAGAGTAGTGTTGTGTGGGTTGGGATGCATTGAATGCATGGGTAGTGTTGGCTGTAATGCTGTTATGCCTGTCGTCTAACACAACAATATTTCCTATTTTGGACACAAATGGGAGGGTTTTAGACATTCATTGAATGCAATACTCGTTGTATTCAACCATTGATTGCACTCCAGTTTGACGTTTAATTCAATTTAAAACACTATTTAAAGTGTCGTTCAATTGATTGACATTTGATTTATAAGTTTTGCTCAAAATTAACACTTGTTTTGTCTCTTAATTGTCACTCAATTTGAGCCAAACGTCCAGAAAAATGCTTCAAAACCGTAAGTGTTTTGTCACCGATTCAAGTGTTGATATCTCTCTGAAGAGGTGCTAATCTGATAATCCGTTTGTTATATTGTTGTTATGGTCTTCAGGCAACACGTTTGCAACGCTTCCACGAACTCAAAGAGGTTTGCCATTAGTCTTGGGCGGAGACCCGAAGGGAAAGACATTTCTGTATCCGAACGGCAATAGTATTATAATCCGAGACATCGATAACCCATCGGTGGCCGACATATACACCGAACACTCGACGCTCACAACTGTCGCCAAATACAGTCCGAGCGGTTTCTACATCTGTTCGGCCGACCAGTCGGGCAAAGTCCGCATTTGGGACACCACTCAGAAGGAGCACATCCTTAAGAATGAGTTCCAGCCCTTTGTCGGCAACATTAAAGACCTCTCGTGGTCTCCGGACAGTCAGCGCATTGTGGCCGTCGGTGAGGGACGCGAACGCTTCGGTCACGTGTTTATGATGGAAACGGGAACGTCTGTCGGCGAGATCGCCGGTCACTCCAAGACTATCAACTCGTGTGACTTCCGTCCGGGCCGTCCCTTTCGTATTATCACCGGAAGTGAAGACAACTTCATTGGTATATACGAAGGCCCGCCCTTTAAGTTCAAAACACAACTCGAAGATCATTCAAGATTTGTCCAATCGGTCCGATTCTCGCCCAATGGCGAGCAGTTCGCGAGCGCCGGCTTTGACGGCAAGTTATTTCTATACAAAACCAATGATTACAGCAAAGTCGGAGAGTTTGGAAGTCCCGCTCACGCGGGCGGCATCTATGCTGTCCAGTGGTCGCCCGACGGCACGCAAGTGTTGTCCGCTTCCGGCGATAAGACATGTAAACTATGGGACGCTAATACTCTTCAATGCGTTACGTATGATATTTGACATAATTTTGTTGTGATTTTATTATTGATTATATAATTGTTATTATTTGAAGTGTGTTTCAAATGGGAAGCGATGTATTGGATCAACAGGTGAGCTGTTTGTGGCAAAACCAATACATGCTATCCGTCTCGTTGTCGGGTTTTATCAACTATTTGGATGTCAATAATCCCAACAAACCGTTACGTGTAGTCAAAGGTCACAATAAGACAATCACTGCTCTAACTGTCAATAAGAACTCGAGTGAAAAATTCATTTATACGGGAAGTACTGATGGATATATCACTT
The DNA here is from genome assembly GCA_905368565.1 of Medioppia subpectinata. Classification (NCBI taxonomy): domain Eukaryota; kingdom Metazoa; phylum Arthropoda; class Arachnida; order Sarcoptiformes; family Oppiidae; genus Medioppia; species Medioppia subpectinata. The sequence continues at coordinate 8,205 of CAJPIZ010001319.1, read as the reverse complement.
ATTGGAATCCACAAAATGGTGATCACAACCGCATCGAAGGCAAAGGCCATACGAATCAAGTGGCGGACTTGGCCTTCAATAACGGCACTGTCTATAGCGTGGGTTTCGACGACACGGTCAGAACTATTGACTCCAACGACAATAAGTTTGGCAATGAAATCAAATTGGATTCACAGCCGCACGGAGTGGCAGTACTCCAGGGACAGGAATTGATTGTAGTGGCCGGACACGAGACCATCAGTGTGTACACCGCTGTTAGCACTTGCGGTAAACAGTCGTCAATTCCCGTGGCGTACGAGCCCTCGAGTGTTAGCATAAATCACGTGCACAACGACGTGGCCGTCGGCGGTACGAAAGATAGTAAAGTCCATATCTATACACTCAATGGCAATAGTCTGACTGAAAAGGCTATACTAGAACACAGGGCGCCCATCACTGATGTTTCCTACTCTCCAGACGGCAAATACTTGGCCGCCGCCGACCAGAATCGGTACTCATTGAACAACTCTTTTACACTTCTATATAATTACTAATTGTTTTGTATTTTTTTAGCAAAATTGTTCTCTATTTGTCGCCTTCTTATGAGGTTTGATATAATTTGATGTGAAATATAATACTATAAAACTAATTGTCGATAATTTGTATGAATAGTTAGCGCATCAACTGGAATGGGGTTTCCATACGGCGCGAGTGAACTGTCTTTCCTGGTCTCCCGATTGCATACATTTAGCGTCCGGTTCTTTGGACACAGGAATCATAATATGGAACGCATCGCAACCTAACAAACATTTTACACTTAAAAGTATATTAACAATCATATTAACCATTTATTGTTCATTTATTAACACTTGTTTTGTATGTTTTGTACGAACAGAGGCTCATCCGCAAAGTCAAGTGACTCGTATTGAATGGTTAGACGAGTCGACTATCGTCACCACTGGACACGACGGCACTATCAAAGTATGGACCGTATTGTTTGGTTAATTGTCGCTAAACTTAATAATAATAATGCCATCAAATTATAAGACAATTTCTTTTACACCAAAGAATTGATAACATTTTTGGACAAAAACTTTTATCTTTAATTATACTTTGTATTTGTTTATTGACTTAATTGTCAATTCTCTTAAATTATTTTATTTATTGATCTTTGAGTGAAAACTAATCCAATGAAGGGCTAAATTATGTGAAAAGTTGTCCCATTGTTAGCTCAAAAGTGCACTTAATATTAAATCATGAATTGAATGAATTTTTATGCGCTTCTAATAATTGGTTTGATATTAAAGTTTTATTTATTGGAAATATTATAAAATATATATAAATATAAATAATTTAACGAATTGTTTGGCAATCGTTGTCATGGATTGTGAACCAAACGAGTCCATCGCCGGGCGGCGCGAACTTTGAGGGCAACAATACGTTAAGCCAACCGCCGGCGCGATTCAGCCCCAGAAAGCGCCTCCAGTTTTCTCGCGGACCGAAATCATAAGGATTTACAAATGTTTTGCCCATTTCTAGCAAACGTTTTCTCTCTTTACTATTTATATGCCTTTCAATACAAGTCTCCCCTTTGGTTATGAGAAGTGAGTGGTAAGCCATGAGAGCGCCTAAATGTTAACCAATGTTACCATATTTTTCACAATATATTCACTTCACTTGATGCTCACCCAAAGCGACAAATATTCCGATAGTCATCAGACCCTCGAAGATAATGCACTTGTGTTTCATATAATCGATAAAATTGGTCGAAATGTTTGTTGAGTTCTAATGAAAATACACTTTTTGTGAGTGCATTAAAACTTTGACAACAAAATGATAATAATTACAGAATTGTTTGAATGGTTTGAAGTGATGTCCGTTTTGGGCCAAAAGTGTTCGTAAGCTATTCTGTAGCCAAAGATCATCACAAAAATAGTTCCAATCCATGTGTAGACGCAGAACATGAAGAAATATCTATGATTAAAGTGGCCAATACAGTTGTTCAACCATGGACAATGATGGTCCATCTTCAACACACACCTAAACACACATTCATTTGGTTTATAACGGATTCAATTGATTGGTTCAATACTTGTTGCAAACGGAGCAGTGATGAGTGCGCGAAGGCTTCGGACCAATACATCGCTTACAGAATGAGACCACTTCTGAAATGGTTGTGTCCTTTCGTGCGAGACATGAGTTGATGGCACCAATCAAGTGATGGATTCACGGATAGGACATACCTGTGGCGGATGTCCTGGAGATGTAATGAACGCCATATAGTAATGGTAACAGACATTTACGAGAAGCCAGTGTCCGATCACTAGAGCCACAGCTGTTATCGTTTGACTGGTCCTCATATAGGACATACCTGTGGCGGATGTCCTGGAGATGTAATGAACGCCATATAGTAATGGTAACAGACATTTACGAGAAGCCAGTGTCCGATCACTAGAGCCACAGCTGTTATCGTTTGACTGGTCCTCAACCAAAAGCTCAGACCAATCGCGTACGCGATCACTACAAACACCGCGAGAAGACTCACCACCGATACCACAAATATCTGTTGCAAATAAAGACAACCAATTGATGACAACTACACATGTCTTGAGCCGACAGCCGACTCACGGGTCCCAACAGATGAGTGAAGTTATCGACGAACCAAAACATGGGCTCCAGAAGAGTGTCCGCCAAATATCCCGAATCCATGTGAGCGTTGAAACCAAGACTTTTTGAATACAAGACCACAAGAAGCCATCGATTCGTCAAATAATCGCAAAATTGTCCACAAAATCGACGAAAGCGTCGACCGATTCTCATCTTTGCTCAACAGATCACACATTTATCACAGAATCGCATCACTTCTTCACATTCACCACAATTTACGCCTAATTTGATCCACAGATTGAGATAATTGTGGTCATTATGTCTTCGCCGATGAGATCAACATTTGAGTTAAGATGTGTTCAAATGTTGAGTCAATGAATGGTTTGTTTGTATTTTGTTTCAAACATTTCAAACTTCAAAGCGTTTGCGTACAGAATGTGTCTAATATTTGGCGCAAATTCACAATCAATTCAAATGCAATTCAATTGTAATCCATATTATTATCATTTAATTAATAATTTATTTTTGATGAATGAATTGCTGAGACAATTGACCACTATTTAAGACAATGTGGAGATAATTGTATTATAACTTATAAGTTGGTCATAAACAGAGCATTTGCTGAATGAATATGTACTAAAAACATATGTTTATTTCGAAAGTAAAAGGTGATAAGCACAGCATTCCAATGAGCCAACGTAGGGCAAACATATAAAAAATTGTACACATTATTCATACACTATTTACATTTAGTGTGAGTAATATATAAAATATTACCAAGTTCAAACAATAACCACGTTCAAATAATAAAAGCCCCTCTTTATTTTGGAATGGCCTGGTGATAAGTATTGGTCATTGAATGAGAATTGATCATTATAATAACATTGATTCCATTGGTATACTTTGGTATACATCTCACCTTTCACTTTCGCATTACACATATGCATTTATTTGTCATCAATTGAACGGCTAAAGTAACCCCGAGTACATGTTTGGTGGACATGTGGACACTCGTATTACCAGTAACACAATGTACCGCTAAATACTGTATATGCGAGTATGCATTGAACAACGCTTTGGTCATCAAGAATGACAAGAATATCAAGAATTTTGTATTGAAATAAGAATCAGAAATGAATGAGAATTTGAGTGAATTTATTGAGATTTAAAGTGAATTAATGAATGAATTGAAAGGTTTTGCATTAAAAAGTGTGTTATTTTGTCATTTAATTACTACAACAATGGGTTTTTTGGTCAGTAAAGTGTTGAGTGAAATGACCCACACTTTCATTGAAAACTTTTTTATTTTTAAAATTATAAACATTTCCTAATATTTTTAAGATAAACATTGAATTAAAATTAACACAAAATTTATGGCAATTAATTAATTAATAATAATTTAGTTTCTCTTATTTATAATTAGATAACTTTTGGTTTTGTTTAACAAATTAAGTTAATTTACGAAATGAATAGTCAATTAAATTCAACAAAATTTTAGACAATATATTGCAAAAAATTAAATTAATTATCACTTAATAATAATAAATATCGAAATACTTTATGAATTCGTTTCTAACAGTTTAGTGAAGAGAAAACTCAAAACAATTAATAAATAGTAATATATTTATAGCACAGAATTAATACTAATTATGATAATTATATAATATATAAAATACATTCAAATTGTATTAAATGATGAAATGAACGACTGAAACGATGGTCTGTTTTGTACTCTTATTATACAATTATTTTCTACACATGAATATAGAAATATAAATACAATCAATAATAATATATAATTATTATATCAATTACACAAGAAGTGTATACTTCTTATAACTTCCAATCGATAACATTTCCAAAGTTTAAATCAAAATTAAAACAATTATAGCATTTGTATGAATAGATTAGCAGTTTTTGTGTGTTTATAGTATTTATTTTTATAGCATTTTGTTTTCAGATTTAGTGTTTGTATTGAGAAATACACCGAAAAATATGATTATTTTCAAAGCAATAATCAAAGCTTTAGTTTGTTTGGAGGATTTGAAGCAATAATTGAATTAAATTTAGTAACGATTGGAATCACAGCACACATCGATAGCAACCAAATGGAAATATAAGATTACATTAATTTTCAGACTTAATGTACAGGAAATGCATATCATTTGAGCGATAGATAACTCAGTTTATGAATTGATTGTGTTTTTAACAATAATTCAATTGTTAAAATTTTAACATTTGTTTTTCACGTAATTTTGTTTAAGTATATAATAATATAATAAAATTTATATAAATTAAAAAACATGTCAATTAATCAATGAAATTAAAAAATGTCTAAAATATTGACGAAAAATAGTCTAATAAATGGAGAGATGATATGTAGTGACACACAATCAGGTGAAGAAGATTTTGGCCAAATTTATGCTCTCGTTTGTCGTTATAAATGTAGACAAAAGTCAAATATAGTTTTGTTTTAAATAGAGTTGTAGTCAAGACTTAAGTAGAAATAAATATAAAAAAGGTATTAACTGTTGAACGTAAGGGTTGTGTTCGTGGCGTTCACAATGTCCGCAGTGGGCGTCGGCTGCGAGCGAGTCATCGGATCCTTTCCTTCGGCGCCGGACGACGACAAGTGCGAGAAGTGATCGTTTGTCGCCGAATACGAGCTCTTAATGTCTCTCTTTTTAGCTTTTCTGCGGAAAGGAAAACAACCTTTCGTTTCTTCGACGGGCGGGCAGTCGAACATGAGATCAATGGGTAGCGAACCGTTTGGTCCGAAAGCACTCAACTCTTTGAAGCACTCGGTCTCTATCATCTCGTTTTGCCACGGAATCGATACACAACCGGTACTGAATTTAGTGTAAAATGTGTCGTCACTCGCGTCTAGATTTACACCCTTTACTGTCGAGAACTGCTCGATATCTAATACATCCTTCGCGTACACGGCGTGAGGCTATCGAAGACAAGCAAACAACACAAATGAGATAATCCTTATCACTATTACCGGTATTATTATTTGACTCACATCTGGAGAGAAGGGCGGCTCAAGTATTCCGGCCTCAAGTCTTTTCCAATTCAAACATTTGAAAAAGTCGTGTGCCTTCACATCAAAAGAGCCGAATCGACCGCTCGTACAGCCGAGACGTTCTTTAGGGTCTTTCTTTAACAACTATATAATCGGTAGAAATAAAATAAGTCAATACAACAATCCATTAAAACCAATGTTTCAATTGACTGACCGCTTGACAGATGGCTTTCGCGTCTTCAGTGAATTTATTCGAGTATTTTTCGTTTTCGTCTTTCACTCGGCGCTCAACTTCTTCTCTCTTTACCTGTATATATGACAACTCAAATCAACACTTGTTTACAATCAATGGAATCAAAAATCTATAAATGCCTTCTCTTTGCGGGCCCTGAAGGGCGCCTGTCCTTCAATCATCTCATATATAAGACATCCTAAGCTAAACCAATCGGGACTATACGTGTATTTCTCGTTATCAATCACTTCGGGGGACATATAGCCAACAGTTCCAACTCTTCCCCTCACAGTTTCTCCTTCAGGTATTTCCATCGCTAATCCCAGATCTGATATCCGGACGTGTCCTGAGATTTGCGTCAAACAATTAGTCAAAATAACATAAAGTACTGACATTTGTATGCAAACCGTGATCGTCGAGGAGAATATTCTCAGGTTTGAGATCTCTGTAGACAATGCCCTGAATGTGCAAGTGTTCCAACCCTTGTGTCACTTCTGCGGCATAGAATCGGGATCTCTCTAATTCAAAGCCCGGCTCTCCTCCCATGTTATAGATATGGAACTTAAGGTCTCCGCCGTTCATAATCGTCAGAACCAAACAGAGAGCGTCTTTCGTTTCGTAAGCATAGGCCAGACTCACAACAAATCGGGAGTTGATTTTCTGGAGAATTTGCTTCTCAATCAATACCATTGACTCTCCCTTTCGTTTTTTGATACGCTTTTTCTCCAACTTCTTGCACGCGTACATCTTGCCGGTGGCCCTCACCTGACACGCACACACTTCACCAAAGCCTCCCTTCCCTAACACTCTATACATCCTAAACGTTTTGGCCGTAACCGTCCGACTCTCCAGTGTTTTCCATTGCAAATACCGTAAAAAATATTTGCTTCTTTCAAACTCTTTAAACGGATCTTTCGATAGAAAATCTTTGACTGACCTGTAAATCAAATTCAAATATATGATAATTGCAAAACAAACAATCAATGGCTTCGATAGTTGTGTCGATACATACTGTGCGCACTGAGCGAAGAGGTCTTTATAATGTGAATGCAAATTGTCATTGCATTGAGTAATTATATCTTGATTAATAACATCGACAAAATGTGTGCTCTCTTTGGTTAAGTATTTGACAATAATCTCGTGGCCGACGCTCGCCCTGTCCTCATCGAACTGCAATTCATAGCTTTCCTATAATTGTTAACAAATAATATACAGTATTAAAGAGATTTGACGGCTTAGAGAACATGTTATATACTGACGACTGCATCGAGAAAATTGTTGCATTTATTATATTGAGGTTTAGTTTCACAGAAATTCCTGAATAATAGTCTTCCGATTGGTTGCTCTTCTATGATATAGTTGAAGGAAATGTCTGTAAATATTGAATCAATAAATTGACATCAAATTCAATTCAAATCTCTTCAACAAAAGAAACTCATTTACGCTTTTAAAAGTAAAATATTGTTTTTATTATAAATATAATCTATAAATACACGCAAATTGTTATTGTATTGAATAAGACGTTCATTCTATCATCAAATCAATAAAAGTGGCAAAAATAGTAAATCTCATGCAATAGACAGTCATTTGTGCGATTTTTGGCTATAAAATAGAAATCAAATGGATATACACTATAAATGATTGAATCGATTCAAACATTCAATGTTCCTCTCATATGCTCTCGTTTTGCAATTTATTATATTTATATCATTAGACTTTCTTTCAGACATTCATTCCGTTTAGTGAAAATTGTCACAAAACATTCAGTTAATGACTAATTGAACATAAGATAATGCCATTAATATAAATGAATTCATTTAATACAAACTGCTCGAAGCACTCCATCATAAGTACTGTTTTTCTCTTTTTCAAAAAATGTTTTCTAACTCTTCGTCATATTTTCAATGCATTCAAAAACAGTGATATATTTTTATCAAAATATTGCATAATTGGCACAATATTCATATATTATGTTATGTGAAATTTACATTCAATTTACATATTAATTAAATAATTTTAATAATTGAAAGTAAACTGAAATCAATAACAAATTAATTTTAAAATATTATTCCACAACAAGTGCATAATTTAATTCTAATTTAATTAAACAACTGATTTATTTATTACAACTATAGCTAAATATTGTTGGGCTATAAGAAACCGTTTTAGTGGCAAACAGTTTGATATTTATTGCTATTATTATCTTTGGATAAATGGTAGAGTTAAAGTCAATATAATATTTATGGACAATAAAAGAAAAATTGATTTTCAAATTGAATGCATTCACTCACATGTAAGCGAGTGGTTAGTGAGTGAGTCAAGAGTAAGAGTGGAGAGAGAGAGAGAGAGAGAGAGAGAGAGA
>CAJPIZ010001318.1:0-17291 GCA_905368565.1 Medioppia subpectinata | reverse complement strand
GAGATTTATTTAAATAATAGTCACTTTGGTTTTGTCTATCGTTTGAATAGTTTGTAGTTTGGTTTGCAAATCTTACTTGACGATTTTGTTGACGCCTATCTGTTTCATTGCTGGGATACTCTCTCTTTAATTGTTCTTCGATTTGATCAGCCAGACATATTAGCTGATTGACAGTTTCAATTTTGTTTATACGCTTGTCATCGTTAAGTTTTGACCGGATTGTCGGTATAAATCCCATTAAAATTAATTCAATTTTATGCTGGTCAGATAGCCTGGGTTTGACACGAATGAGTAGACTTTCTTTTTCGGTTACGTATGACATAACAGATTCATTTGACTTTTGTTGTCTAACACTTGCACGTGTCAAATCAATACTTGAGCTTGGGTCAATGGCCCGCTCTAGAAAAACTCTCTTAGCGTTTTCCCATGTGTCCAATTTTCCCTGGTCTTTCAGGTCTCGGTAATAATAAATGTAATCAGTTTCAATAAAACTTGAAAACAAGTTTTGTAATTTTAATCTGTCCGACCAGTTGTTTACCGTGCAGATGTCTTCGTAGAGACGTAACCATTCAATCACATTGTTGAGTTGATATTTTGGGAGTTTGTGTTGTTTAACCCCATAAGTAGGAGCAAAGGGCTGGTAACGCTCATAAGTGGGCGGTTGTGGTGCTGTCGGAAAACCACGTGGTTCGAGATAATCGTGATTATTGTTACTTAAAAATGAGTCTCGCCGAGGTCTGAAGCGGTCTGTCCACTCCGGCCTCGGTGGAGGCGGTGTTGGTGGTCGTCGTGTAGTATTGGGAAGCCGACCATTCTCTTCATCAAACGGATTAATAGGACTCGACATATCATCTCTATTTGCTCGAGATGCACTCAATACTGATAAGTCATCGGTCTCAGCTGTTGATCCAATCATTTCTATATTAGTAAACAAGAACTATTAAGCAAAACACAATTTCTAGCTATTTTAAAACAAATTTCTATAAAACTCTACAGAAATTTATAATAAATTAATGGCTTAAATTTTAGTAGTTTTAGTGGTTGGAGTTATTTTATAGATAGAGGTGATACAGGTGCCACAAATATTCTTATGTGTAAACATATTAGGCGTGGTTGCACCAAAATCAATGTCTTTGATTGGTATTGTAATCCCATAATTTTTCTTGAATACTTTATTTCCTTTAATGTCGAGACCTTGGGTCATAACACTTTCAGACAATATTAGTTTGTTGTCTTTTATTATCCAATAACTGAAAGGATTAGTTATAATAAGTTGTGTGACAGATTGATTAATGTCTCTCAAAGGTATTTGAACATAATTCATTTCTAATACAATTGACCTGAAGTAATGTACGTGATGTTCTAAATTTAGTACTACTTTATAATTACTTTCATCATTTGTATAACATACACCATGATGATTTTGAATTTTTGTTGTTCGAAAGTATGCAAATTTCAAATAAAATATTAGCAGTATAAAGAATATAACAACTAAGACAAGATTTGCCAAATTAGTGCCTGATTCGTCGGCTAACGTTTGTATGATATCCGGTAGAGCATGAACTCGTGATGACTCAAGTATTACTACAGAGTTGACAAATATTCCAAACAATCTACTATAAGTTAGGACTCCGAAGATAACGATAATTGTTGTCAGGATACGCAAAATGTCAGCTATTATAGAAATATAACTCAAATATGTGAAGTGTCGCTTAGAATAATGGATACTCTCATCAATATCGAAAATCATATTTTCTAATTCAAGTTGGTTCTTTTCTAAATGGGTAGTAATTGCACTGAGTTTACCATTATCGTATTCAACATGCAGTAAATATTTTGACGCATTAAATGGTGTAAGCTTTGATGGCTGTTTTATTTTGTCTACTATTGAAGTCATATTGGATAAATCGGTAATCATTGTTGTTTTAAGTTTGTCGACAAAAGTTGAGTGAAATGTGGTGAAATTATAAACTTCAGAACTTTCAAGTTGGTCTTCGTATGGACCCAGTAAGGTGACATCTAATGCTGGTATATAAACTTCACAATACGGGTCAATTTTTATAATAGTAGCAAAATCTGAGGTGGTGATTTCTTCTGGGTCTTTACGTGTACAGCGCACAAAATAATTTTTAACTATATCTGAATGAACTATGTATTGATAATTTTTGTAACTGATTGGAGCGTATTGTCTTCGACTTTTTTCAATTATTTTACAATGTTTTGCGATGTTATTGTCATTCCATTGAAGCAAACTTTGAGAACAATCTGAAGGCATCATTAGAGAGTTTATTAAAAATGTAAAACAGATCTCATTTCCCGCGGTTGTGAGGCTTACTTTCTAGCTGGTCTTCGTATGGCCCTAACAGGGTTACGTCCAAAGCTGGTAAATAGGCTTCGCAATATGGTTCAATTTTAATAATAGTGGCAAAGTCTGAGGTTGTGACTTCTTCTGGGTCTTTACGTGTACAGCGCACAAAATAATTTTTAACTATATCTGAATGAACGATGTATTGATAATTTTTGTAACTGATTGGAGCGTATTGTCTTCGGCTCTTTTCAATTATTTTACAATGTTTTGCGATGTTATTGTCATTCCATTGAAGCAAACTTTGAGAACAATCTGAGGGCATCATTAGAGAGTTTATTAAAAATGTAAAACAGATCTCATTTCCCGCGGTTGTGAGGCATGACAAGTCCGCTTTATTGGCTTCCCGATAAATTGTATTGTTGTAAATTAACCATACATTTGTCGGCACATCGATTGATAATAAATTAACAGTATTTGTTTGATTTGTGTAGATGTTATCATTAGGAACAGGAAAGGCGTTTGATCGAAGTGAAACTAATCGAAATAAATTTGGTCTGCGTGGCCTTTTTAGTGGCACTTGATAGTGAATATAAAGTTTATTTGAATTGAAATCAATTTTGTAGGACACCAGAGGGAGCAAATAATAGAGTTCAAAAGAGTCATAACTTATGGCTAATTCATAAATAAATTCTACTTTAGATCTAATTTGTTCTAAGACGGGCTTTAGTTTAGTCCATGGGATAAGTCCGTGTGATAAGACGGAACTCGGTTGTGAGGCATGACAAGTCCGCTTTATTGGCTTCCCGATAAATTGTATTGTTGTAAATTAACCATACATTTGTCGGCACATCGATTGATAATAAATTAACAGTATTTGTTTGATTTGTGTAGATATTATCATTAGGAACAGGAAAGGCGTTTGATCGAAGAGAAACTAGTCGAAATAAATTTGGTTTGCGCGGCCTCTTTAGTGGCACTTGATAGTGAATATAAAGTTTATTTGAATTAAAATCAATTTTGTAGGACACAAGTGGCAGTAAATAATAGAGTTCAAAAGAGTCATAACTTATGGCTAATTCATAAATAAATTCTACTTTAGATCTAATTTGTTCTAAGACGGGCTTTAGTTTAGTCCATGGGATAAGTCCGTGTGATAAGACGGAACGTCTCAAATCGCCAAAAATATTGTCGTATGTCTGCAGATAGTCTAGTAATAGTATACTTGTTTGTTGGTACGAATACACACGCAACATTTTATACATATTGTTTAATGTCATTAACGCAAGAATTTGCTGATTCCGTTCTATTTTAGTTATTTGGGTTTCTAATGAGTAAGCCAAAGTGTTGATTTGAGTTTCTACACTTAGTTTTAAAGCGTTTATTTTCAGGTTTAATTGTTTTGTCGCTTCACTAACCATTTTTGAAAGTCCAGCTATTTTATCTTTCAGAAAAATGTTATTTTGCTTATTTAATTCAACTTGTTTTCTCATTGCTTCAAAATTTCTCTCTAAAGCGTTTATCTCAATTTGTTGTTTCGTATTCCAGCCTGTGAAAAAAGTAACTACTGCGCCCACAGCTGCGACTGTTCCAAATATGGTCATTGTAATAGGTTCAATTCGTTTATTACGTATCAATTGTCTTTCTTTGAACTCTTTAATGGCCGCTTGTGATGTTAATAATGTGTCTTGTACAGTTTTATCTAAAGCATTGTCTAACTTAAGACAAGTCTCGTTTAATGATTGAAAAAGGCTCTCGTCAGTACTGCCAAAGAATGACTTTGTTATGTTTATATCCAATGATGACATAAAATCGATGCAGTCAAAAGTTATAACATTTTTATAGAAGTCATCATTAAAAATTGGTAGATCTACTTCAATAAAGTGTGACCATGCTGTATCAAATGTATAGACCTGTCCTGACTGCTCAAAATGAACGCCGTGGATCGAGGATTTAAGTATGAATTCTTCAGAGAGGAACTCTAATGGTTGTGTTGGATTAGTTGTGTTTATATTAATATTAGACTCTGAGTCGTCGCTATCCATCTGACTAGTGTAGTTTGTTGTTGAATTAATTGAACGTGTTGTTTTTTGTGAGGCTAAAAACTCTATAAATTCTTGTGCTTTTAGTTCACTTAATTTTGCTTTTTCAATTGTTTTATTGTGATTTATATATTTTTCATTAGACATACTTGGGAATAGGTTGCGGGCTCTATGTGACCCACTATGTGGGGCTGTCAGAAAATAACTTGTGAGTCGTTGTGTTAAGTCAAACATATCAAATTTATTATACCAAATTGTTAAATTACAGTTAGTATTTGGTTGAGATTGTTGTGATTGAAATCGGGCAAATATCCTCCCAGGTGTCATTACCCAAGACCTGTGACAGAGTCTGTTGTGTTGATAATCTGTCACATTTTCAGTTGTTATTAAAAAGTCTCTGTTAAATAATACTCGAGTAACATTATATTCAATTATCAATTTTATATCTTGGGCACATCGGTCAATTCTGTCTTTAGTATTAGTCAAGATTGGGAGAGTATTTCTATATTGATCTTCAAGGGTTTTATTCACGGTTTCAAGTGTAATATCTTGTAAGTAGAAATCTATATCTGGCTGAAGATGAAGTATGTCAGAGCAATAATCGTTGATGTAGAGAATTGTACATTTAAAATCAAGACTGGTTATATAAAAGTCATTTCTTATCGATCTTGATCTCATTGGAATTGGTGTCCCGTTAGCATCTTTTAATTCGTCTTTATCTGCGTGCATTTTTACATGATGAGTTCCAGTAGGCATTGTTGGGTATGGATAAGGAGTTGTTGAATAAATCCCATCATATATCATAAGATATAAGACGAGTATTGTTTGACATGTATCGATTGCAAGCATTGTTCAGCCGTGACCTGAAATATATCGTTTAATTAATGATGATTAATGTTTTTATTTATTCTTTTTAAACTATACATCTAAATATGTAAACTGTATATATTAGCTGTATATAAACTAGGAATAATTGTAAATATAAATAAGTAAATTATCAAATAATAAACAAAAGTTAATGTTAATTTGCAATTATTATCTAGAGTTCGAAATCAGGTTCAAAGTTATAGTCTGGGTATAGTGTAGAGTGTGAAACACAAGCTGATTGATTCATGTGATAATCTGATAATGTTTTTGGTTTGGTAGTGTCGATTGAATATAGTTCATCCTTATTATTTGATGTTGCTTGTGGCCAATCAGTTGTAAAGTTATCATCATGATGTTTGTCCCACACACCATTTGGTATTAAGTTGTATAATCTTAACGTGACCTTTGCATCCGTTGTTGGACAATGTGATGTATTAGTGTGGTTTAAATCAAAATTAAGCACATATTTTGATAACCAATTAAGATTGACCGGTTGTGTATATAACACATTTTCCGGAAATCTACAGTAAAATTTGTGTATATCTCTGTAATTAATTTCGTCACTTAATTCAAGCGCTTCGATGTCGGAGCGTGCGTCAGCAAAGACTAACATTTTATTTTTCACAATTTTTTCTATAAAGTTTTCTTTGGCTAGTCTGCGTTCAGCAAATTTATCTATATTTTTATTTATGTCTTGTCCGTCCAAACCAGTTATTTGTTTATTGATTTTGATTGGAAAACTAGGCATCCAAAAAGCATGATATAACAATTTAATATCGCTTTTTGTTCCAAATGAGTTGGTTATCATTCCTACAGCAGCCACTCTTATGGCTTGTTTTGTAGGTTTATTATTATTATTACTATAATTCTCAGCGCTTTCTGTATCTACGGCGATAATAGATCCTTTAGGTAGTATATCACAAATTGGATTAATATATTCTGTGTGATATTTATTAGTGTTTTTGTGATCGTCACACATTAATACTGTTGTGTTGCATTGTAAACAATTAGTCTTTTCATTTGTTTTATTAGATTTGTTTGGTATTTCAATATGATATATACTGTATAACTCAATTAATTTTATTAAATTTACCTCGTATTTCTTATAGGCAATGTCATAATTTATTGAATTGTTATGAATATAATCATATAGAGAAGTTAACCAAAATGTATAACAGTTAAACTGAATTTTCGGAAACAGGTCAATTGAATAAAATTCAAACTTTTTATTAGCATATGAACTATAATGCGGACCAATCATATGAGTTTGTTTAGTTTTATGCAATATTTGAAATAAATATTTCCGTTTTATATTAAATTCATTCATTATCGATACGTATTTGTGTCGATTGGTTTTATATTGGTCGTATATTATTTCAATTTGATTCATTAACCCTAGTGGGTCGTCCATAGTAGACTGTCAACCTGGTATAAATTAAAATGTAAATAATTTATGTCTATCTTTTAAATTGCTGTTATTAAATTATCTATATTTATTATATTTAAATAAAATTATCACACAAGTATTCGATTGCGTAAACATTTATTAATAACACATTATTCAATACATTTCTAATCTATTTAATCTTATTCTAATTAAATACATCTAAATATTTTAGTTTAAATATTTAATTGTTAAGCTTATACGATTTTCCCTTACAAACGGGACAATATTTGAAAGCAGCGTTCTCATGCGAAATATTACATTTTTGTCGCAATACATTTTGATAGCGTTTTATCTCGTTATCATAAATACTTTTATTTTCACTTTTATATAAATTAAATTTTTCTTGTCTAAGCAGCTTATAAGAATCAGTCTAATGGTTGTGTTGGATTAGTTGTGTTTATATTAATATTAGACTCTGAGTCGTCGCTATCCATCTGACTAGTGTAGTTTGTTGTTGAATTAATTGAACGTGTTGTTTTTTGTGAGGCTAAAAACTCTATAAATTCTTGTGCTTTTAGTTCACTTAATTTTGCGTTTTCAATTGTTTTATTGTGATTTATATATTTTTCATTCGACATACTTGGGAATAGGTTACGAGCTCTATGTGAACCACTATGTGGAGCTGTCAGAAAATAACTTGTGAGTCGTTGTGTTACGTCAAACATATCAAATTTATTATACCAAATTGTTAAATTACAGTTATTATTTGGTTGAGATTGTTGTGATTGAAATCGGGCAAATATCCTCCCAGGTGTTGCAACCCATGATCTATGGCATAATCGATTATATTGATAATCTATTACATCTGTTTCAGTAATTAAAAAATCTTGGTTAAATAATACTCGGGTGACGTTATAATTTAGTATAAGTTTTATATCATGTGAACAGCGATCGATTATGTCTTTGTGACCTGGAGTGAATTGGAGATCAGGGTTTTGATATGCCTGTTCGAGATTGTTATTAACAGTGTCAAGCGTGATGTCTTGAAAGTAAAAGTCGGCGTCGACTTGTAACTGAAGTACGTTAAAGCAATAATCGTTTAAGTACAAAATTGTACATTTAAAGTCAAGACTGGTTATATAAAAGTCATTTCTTATATGTCTTTGTCTCATTGGAATTAGTACTCCTTTAGCATCCTTAAAAATATCATTGTCTACATGCATTTTTACATGAGTTTGAGACCCCATGGTTGAGTTTGGGTTAAGATTATGCTGAGAATCATTCATAAGTAGATTTATCTTAGCGTTGTCACGAGAACTATTATTTATTAACAATGTTGATGTTGAAAATTCTGTAAATTCTTGAAGGTCGGTTTTGTCTTGCATTGAAATGTTATTAGCACTAATTTCGTTAATGTATTTATTAAGATTTAAATCTCGTTTCAGTGAATTAAGATTTGCTGTTTGGAAATGACTGATGATTCTTTGTGAAGCATCAATGTTGGGAAAGCGGTCGTAATAAATCGTCAGATTGTATTTATGTATTGTTGGTGGATCATGAGATATAAATCGAGCGAATATATGTCCGGGATCGCTTTCGGGTGATAGACAAAGGGTTAGATTATTGTATTTCGTAATATCTTGTTGTGTTATCAAGAAATCTTTATTAAATACAACTCGGGAGATGTTATTTTGGATAATAAACCGTAGATCTTCAGCACAACGGTACACTTGATCACTGTTGATAGGATTCGAGCTCAAATTTCGTATTCCTTGGTTAATTAACACATTTACATTATTAACTGAAATATCACGAAAATATATATCTAGTAATTTTGCGTCTTCTGTTGTCGGGTCGACTGAGTTATGTATAATGATAAAACAGTAATCATTGAGATATGAAATCATACATTTATAGTCGGTTGTTGTGATATATAAATCTTTTGTAAGTGTTCGGTATGTTAATAATTGAGGTGACCCATCGGGCTTAAAGAATAATTGCTGGCTATATCGAGGTTTAGCCGTTGGTTGTGTTGATTTATAAGTTGTAAATGATTGTACTGTAGTCGGAGTTAATTGCGATGGTTTAGTTGTTAGCACAACATCATTAGTAGGTACAGTTGTAAGATGTTGAAGATTCGATGTTGGCCCATTGTTGCTGTTGGTAGCATTGGTATGAATAGTAGAAACTGGCAATTCAGTGCTAACTGGTGGACCAGTTGTAACTGATTGAACTGTTACATTTGGTTGTAAAGTTGAGGTTTGTGAGGCAACTGTTGAATTACGTGTTGTATTATTAAGAAGTGTTGTGTTGTCATGATCCAACCTGATATTCTGGGCATGTATTTCAGAATAGATTAGCAAATAGAAGATAAAAATTGCGTTGATTTCGTTGATCAACTTCATTGTGCAAATGGGTCTAATAAAATAAAATAAAATAAACTAAGTTGTTCTATTATTATTAATTATAATTTGTTCATGCGAATGTTAGTATGCTATTATAGACTAGAGCTCAAAATCAGGCTCAAAATTATAATCTGGGTATAGTGTTGACTGTGAAACACAAGCTGATTGATTCATATGATAATCTGATAAGGTTTGTGATTTGTTAGTGTCGATTGAATACAGTGTATCTTTATTATTTGATGTTGCTTGTGGCCAATCAGTCGTAAAGTTATCATCATGATTTTTATCCCAAAACCCATTTGGTATAAAGTTGTATAATCTTAACGTAACTTTTGCATCTGTTGTTGGACAATGTGATGTATTAGTGTGGTTTAAATCAAAATTTAGCACATGTTTTGATAACCAATTAAGATTGACCGGTTGTGTATTTAACACATTCTCTGGAAATCTACAGTAAAATTTGTATATATCTCTGTAGTTAATTTCGTCACTCAATTCAAGAGCTTCGATATCGGAGCGCGCGTCAGCGAAGACTAGTATATTGTTTTTAACAATCTTTTCTATAAAGTTTTCTTTAGCTAAACTGCGTTCGGCAAATTTATCTATATTTCTGATTATATCTTGGCCATCTAAACCAGTTATTTGTTTATTGATCTTTATGGGAAGACTTGGCATCCAAAAAGCATGATATAGTAATTTAATATCACTTTTTGTTCCAAATGAGTTGGCTATCATTCCTACAGCAGCGACCCTTATGGCTTGTTTTGTAGATTTTTCATTATTATTACAATTATTGTCCGCACTTTCAGTGTCCACCGCAATAATAGATTGTATTGGAAGAGTATCACACAATGGATTAATGTATTCTTTGTGATATTTAGTAGTGTTATTATGATGGTCACACATTAACACTGATGTCTTACATTGTAAACAATTAGATTTATAATTTGGTTTCTTAGGTTTTTCTGGCAATTCAATACAATATATATTGTATAATTCAATTAATTTTATTAAATTTGTCTCATATTTCTGATATGCAATGTCGTAATTTATTGAATTTGTATGAATATAATCGTATAGAGAAGTTAACCAAAATGTATAACAGTTAAAATGAATTTTCTGAAACAAGTCAATTGTATAAAATTCAAACTTTTTGTTAGCATATAAGCTATAATGGGGACCAATCATATGAGTTTGTTTAGTTTTATGTAATACTTGAAATAAATATTTCCGTTTGATATTGAACTCATTCATTATGGTTACATATTTTTGTCGGTTTGTTTTATATTGGTTGTACATTATTTCAATTTTTTTCATTAGCCCAAGTGGGTTGTCCATAGTAGACAGTCAACCTGGTATAAATTAACATGTAAATAATTTATGTCTATTATTTAAATCGCTGTTATTAAATTATCTATATTAATTATATTTAAATAAAATTATCACACAAGTATTCGATTGCGTAAACATTTATTAATAGCACATTAATCAATACATTTTTAATCTATTTAATTTTACTCTAATTAAATACATCTAAATATTTTAGTTTAAATATTTAATTATTAAGCTTATACGATTTTCCCTTGCAAACGGGACAATATTTGAAAACAGCGTTTTCATGCGAAATATTACATTTTTGTCGCAATACATTTTGATAGCGTTTTATTTCGTTATCATAAATACTTTTATTTTCACTTTTATATAAATTAAATTTTTCTTGTCTAAGCAGCTTATAAGAATCAGTTCATGCGAAATATTACATTTTTGTCGCAATACATTTTGATAGCGTTTTATCTCGTTATCATAAATACTTTTATTTTCACTTTTATATAAATTAAATTTTTCTTGTCTAAGCAGCTTATAAGAATCAGTTTTAGCAAATCTAAGCTTATTCAAATTAGACTCCATTTTACGAAACAAATTATTTTGTCGTGTATGCAAAACATTCAGCTGTTGCAAGAGGTTCTTTATCCCTTCATCTTGGTTTGAGGTGAGATTGGTGTTAATTTGTTCCAATCGCATCTCGACTATACGTCTCATCTTACGGATGTCAGTCAACTGCTTCTTGATTTGTCTTCTGTCCATTATTTTAGACGACTGCTCAGGCGCTCGTTGTTTCTTTGGTCTAGGGAGGCCATCAGCTCTTTTTCTTTTCTTTCGCCTTAGAGTTTTCAATTCACTTTTAGTCAGCGGGAGTTTGTTGTTGCCTTTATTTCGTCTGGGCATCTGTGAAATATATAATTTTCCAATCATTATTATTAGTGTTTCTATACTACTCAACATATTTTAAGAGATTAATAATGTAACTTATTCTACAACATGAAAATTATTATAAATTTTGATTGTTCATATGGGGTGTCCATTTGCTACTAACTTTGTCTAATAGCAAAGGTTTCCACAAGAACTTATCATAATTTATAAACTGTTTTATTCTTTTGACTCGTGTAGCGAGATTAACTTATTAGAAATCCCAGGAATTTTGGTTTTTAATGATTGCAAATTATCGTTGTTATCTATTCGCAATACGGGTGTTGTAATATTTAAATTATTAATTAATTTTTTTTTGACTCGTGTAGCGAGATTAACTTATTAGAAATCCAAGGAATTTTGGTTTTTAATGATTGCAAATTATCGTTGTTATCTATTCGCAATACGGGTGTTGTAATATTTAAATTATTAATTAATTTTTCATACAATTTATCTAATTGAGATAAGTACTCAATAGTGATCTTGTTTTCACACTCTCTTCCTCGTGAGCGAATACGCTCAACTAGATTGTCAATCGTAGTGTCCAAATATAATATTAGATCTGGTTTTACGATATTTTCATTATTTATGAAATAGTTGTACCATTCTTTGTACACTTCATAATCTACCGGGCGAATGACATTTGTATCCGCTAGGTTTTTGGTAAAAACATGGTTTGCGGAAAACAATGAACGTTCAATAATCTTAATATCAAATGGCAATTCAATTGTACATTTATGGTTGTCAACAAGAGTCAACATAACATACGACTCAAATGGAAACGCATATTTTGTTGGATCTTTGTAAAACAAATTTAACATGTCATGACCCCTTAGATTGGACCATAAATCGATCGGTTCAGCTATGAGTTTAACTCGTGACTTCAGTAGTGAATTTTCAGATAATAGAGTCATGAATGTACTTTTCCCCGAACCGACGTTCCCTTCACACAATACCGTTTTAAACATTATGAATAAATTTCTTATTAATTATTACTCGTATACTTTAATCTGAAATTATTTAAATAAAATAATTATTGATTTTGGAATGTTTTGTTACTTTTAACACATTTTATTTAATAGTTAATTAATTTGTATCTAAAACATCATAAATTTTATTCAATACAAGCATTTATTTTATTATTAATATTAGTAAATTTCAAACAATAATTCTTATAGGATATCGTGAACATTGGTTTTATCATTGTGTAATTTTATATAATCGTATAATTTATATATTGACTATTATTATAATTATATATGACTCAAAACTTTATTTATTATTATTATTAATCATCAGCGATAGTAACTCGTACACGTTTTCGCGGTGGCTGAACCTCTTCATCACTATCGGGCTCTGCGCCGCTGTTCGAGACATCAGCTGTGCTTTCGGCAAATACTCGTTTGACATTTTTCAATTTATCAAATATAAGTTGTTCGTTGATTTGAACCGAACGCCAGCATGTTGTAGCATTCTGTCCCAAACGATCGATTATTATTTCAGGTAACTTATATAGATGCACTTTATAATTCAACATTGAATTTTCGGTTAACACTGGAGTATTTGGCACAATTAGTTGAGTTGGATCAAGTGATTTATTAATGGGAATTGACACTGTTGTGGTCTGACTAGGAATTGTTATGACTTTAGTAGACGTAATTGAGGTTTCAATTGGCACTGTGTTGATTTGAATAGAATCGATCGCCATAGTTTGAACCATAGTTATATGCATAGGAGATGGAGTACGGTTTGGTATTGTAATAAATTCTGTGGGTTTGACAGGAATATATTCGTATGCCTGTGGTAATTCAAGAAAAGGACCACGGCCTAATTCATTAATTGCCGCTATTTTAAACATGTACTTATGACCAAGTATTACATCACACGTACGCCATCTGTGGGTTTGACAGGAATATATTCGTATGCCTGTGGTAATTCGAGAAAAGGACCGCGGCCTAATTCATTAATTGCCGCTATTTTAAACATGTACTTATGACCAAGTATTACATCACACGTACGCCATGATAAAGTGGTAACACTTTCGGCTCGGCTTTTCTTTCCTTTGAGTGCTGAATCGTATGACATTATTATTAAGTATGTTTCAATACATCTAATGAATTGGAAGGCATAGTTGTTGACAAGTTTTGGATTACATCGCCTTCGTTTTGTAACCCATCTATTAGTTTTCCTGTGGTTTATTTTCGACTTGTCTTTGTGGTTTTCGCGGTGCAGTACAATCACGGCTGAAGTGACCAAATTTACCACAATTATAACACTTAGGTCTACCATTTAAATCTCTAGTCACAAAAGAGTTGGGAGTTGTGTCACCTGATGATCCAGTGTTCGGTTGTGGTTGTGATAACTGTTGAATATTACGGTTATCTTGAGTTGCACGAATATTATAATTGCGTGAAGACTGATTGTAATCACGTGATGATTGATTGTAATTACGATTGTTGTAATTTCGCGACGATTGATTATATTCAGATGGTGATTGATTAACATTACGATTGGGATTGTTGTAATTTCGCGGCGACTGATTAAAATTAGGCGGCGATTGATTATAATCACGCGGCGGTCGATTATACTCACGCGGTGATTGATTAAAATTACGATTAGGTTGATTGTAATCGCGTGGCGTTTGGTAAGTATTGCGATAAGGCTGATTGTAGTTACGATTTGGTTGATTATAGTCACGAGTGAATAGATTGCGATTATTATAATTATAATTCGGCTGATCGGTTCTTTGAGGTGATCTATTTTGAGAGCCGTCAACTCGATTAACACGATAATTTAGTTGTCGCAAAGACGATCCAATATCTCGTAGAGATTTATTTAAATAATAGTCACTTTGGTTTTGTCTATCGTTTGAATAGTTTGTAGTTTGGTTTGCAAATCTTACTTGACGATTTTGTTGACGCCTATCTGTTTCATTGCTGGGATACTCTCTCTTCAATTGTTCTTCGATTTGATCAGCCAAACAGATTAGTTGATTGACAGTTTCAATTTTGTTTAATCGTTTGTCATCGTTAAGTTTAGATCGGATTGAAGGTATGAATCCCATCAGAATTAATTCAATTTTATGTTGGTCATTTAACCTTGGTTTAACACGAATGAGTAGACTTTCTTTTTCAGTCACATAAGACATAACAGATTCATAAGTTTAGATCGGATTGAAGGTATGAATCCCATCAGAATTAATTCAATTTTATGTTGGTCATTTAACCTTGGTTTAACACGAATGAGAAGACTTTCTTTTTCAGTCACATAAGACATAACAGATTCAGTTGGCTTTTGTTGTCGAACACTGGCACGTGTAAGATCGATGCTTGAACTCGGATCAATTCATTTAACCTTGGTTTAACACGAATGAGTAGACTTTCTTTTTCAGTCACATAAGACATAACAGATTCAGTTGGCTTTTGTTGTCGAACACTGGCACGTGTAAGATCGATGCTTGAACTCGGATCAATCGCACGCTCTAGGAAAACTCGTTTAGCGTTTTCCCATGTATCCAACTTTCCTTGGTCTTTCAGGTCTCGGTAATAATAAATGTAATCAGTTTCAATAAAACTTGAAAACAGGTTTTGTAGTTTTAATCTATCAGACCAGTTGTTTACTGCGCATATGTCTTCATATAAACGTAACCATTCAATCACATTGTTGAGTTGATATTTAGGGAGTTTGTGTTGTTTTACTCCATAGGTCGGAGCAAAGGGTTGGTATCGCTCATAGGTGGGCGGCTGTGGTGCAGTCGGGAAACTACGTGGTTCGAGATAATCATGATTATTATTACTCAAGAATGAGTCTCTCCGTGGTCGGAAGCGGTCTGTCCACTCCGGCCTCGGTGGAGGCGGTGTTGGAGGTCGTCGTGTAGTATTGGGAAGCCGACCATTTTCTTCATCAAACGGATTTATAGGACTCGACATATCATCTCTATTTGCTCGAGATGCACTTAATACGGATAAGTCATCGGTCTCAGCTGTTGATCCAATCATTTCTATATTAGTAAATAAGAACTATTAAGCAAAACACAATTTCTAGCTATTTTAAAACAAATTCCTATAAATTCTACATAAATTTATAATTAATTAATGGCTTAAATTTTAGTAGTTTTAGTGGTTGAAGTTATTTTATAGATAGAGGTTATGCAGGTGCCACAAATATTCTTATGTGTAAACATATTAGGCGTGGTTGCACCAAAATCAATGTCCTTGATTGGTATTGTAATCCCATAATTTTTCTTGAATACTTTATTTCCTTTATTATCGAGACCTTGGGTCATAATGCTTTCAGACAATATTAGCTTGTTGTCTTTTATTATCCAATAATTAAAAGGATTAGTTATAATAAGTTGTGTGACAGATTGGTTGATGTCTCTCAAAGGTATTTGAACATAATTTATTTCCAATACAATTGACCTGAAATAATGCACATGATGTTCTAGATTCAGTACAACTTTATAATTGCTTTCATCATTTGTATAACATATACCATGATGATTTTGAATTTTTGTTGTTCGAAAGTATGCAAACTTTAAATAAAATATTAGTAGTATAAAGAATATAACAACTAAAACAAGATTTGCCAAATTAGTGCCTGATTCGTCGGCTAAAGTTTGTATTATATCTGGTAAAGCATGAACTCGTGACGATTCTAGTATTACTACAGAGTTGACAAAAATTCCAAACAATCTACTATAAGTGAGGACCCCAAATATTACGATAATTGTTGTTAAAATACGCAAAGTGTCGGCAATTATAGAAATATAACTTAAATATGTGAAGTGTCGCTTGGAGTAATTGATACTATCATCAATATCGAAAATCATATTTTCTAACTCCAGTTGGTTTTTTTCTAAATGGGTAGTTATTGCACTTAATTTACCATTATCGTATTCAACATGCAGCAAATATTTTGACGCATTGAATGGTGCAAGCTTTGATGGTTGTTTTATCTTGTCTACTATTGAAGTCATATTGGATAAATCAGTAATCATTGTTGTTTTAAGTTTGTCAACAAACGAAGAGTGAAACGTAGTAAAATTATACACTTCAGTACTTTCTAGCTGGTCTTCGTATGGCCCTAACAGGGTTACGTCCAAAGCTGGTAAATAGGCTTCGCAATATGGTTCAATTTTAATAATAGTGGCAAAGTCTGAGGTTGTGACTTCTTCTGGGTCTTTGCGTGTACAGCGCACAAAATAATTTTTAACTATATCTGAATGAACGATGTATTGATAATTTTTGTAACTAATTGGAGCGTATTGTCTTCGGCTCTTTTCAATTATTTTACAATGTTTTGCGATGTTATTGTCATTCCATTGAAGCAAACTTTGGGAACATTCTGAAGGCATCATTAAAGAGTTTATTAAAAAAGTAAAACAAATCTCATTTCCCGCGGTTGTGAGACATGATAGGTCTGCTTTATTGGCTTCGCGATAAATCGTATTGTTGTAGATTAACCATACATTTGTCGGGACATCGATTGATAATAAATTAAGTGTATTTGTTTGATTGGTGTAAATGTTATCATTAGGAACAGGAAAAGCGTTTGATCGAAGTGAAACTAATCGAAATAAATTTGGTCTGCGCGGCCTCTTTAGTGGCACTTGATAGTGAATATAGAGTTTATTTGAATTGAAATCAATTTTGTATGACACAAGTGGGAGCAAATAGTAGAGTTCAAAAGAGTCGTAATTTATGGCTAATTCATAAATAAATTCTACTTTAGATTTAATTTGTTCTAAGATGGGTTTTAATTTAGTCCATGGGATCAAAACGTGTGATAACACAGAGCGTCTCAAATCGCCAAAAATATTGTCATATGTCTGCAGATAATCTAGTAGTAGTATACTTGTTTGTTGGTACGAATACACACGCAACATTTTATACATATTGTTTAATGTCATTAACGCGAGGATTTGCTGATTCCGTTCTATTTTAGTTATTTGGGTTTCTAATGAGTAAGCCAAAGTGTTGATTTGAGTTTCTACACTTAGTTTTAAAGCGTTTATTTTCAGGTTTAATTGTTTTGTC
>CAJPIZ010001317.1:0-17298 GCA_905368565.1 Medioppia subpectinata | reverse complement strand
CTATCAATTCAATTAGTGTAATACTGTAGTCTAACGGCGAGTGTTATTAGTCTATGGTTTGGATTCTCTATAATATTGTTTACTCAATACGCGCAACAAATGACCAGAAAGTATAAGTTTAAGAATGTTGTAAATAGATTTTTTAATTATAATGGTAATATTAATAATAATAATGCTTATAGCGCTGGAAACATTTTTATTAAAGTATTTGCAAAACATAATAATATTAATAGAGTTATACAGCATCGTGCTAATAATTAAGTAAAACTTTATATAATATTTTCACTAATAGTTTTTTGAATTAATTATTATATAAAATACTACAATAAAATTAAATAAAAAGAGTAATTTGTACTCAAATAGTATTATAATTAAAAGTAAATTTATAATTAAATAAAATTTTTGACTATAAAGTGACATAATTAACTAACTTCTGTTAGATTTCTATCAATTCAATTAGTGTAATACTGTAGTTATCATAGTGCTTATTTATTATACTATTGTATCTAACAATTAAAATAAGTTTTAGATTTTAATAGAATAATTATATTTAATTGTTTATGAAAAATTATTCTATGGTTTCAAATTATTTTCAAATTATTATATTTGTATATAAAATTTAAATATTGTTTTAATAGAAACGTTTAAATTAATTTCTAAAAATGTACGTCTTTACATTATGCATAAATGCGTCCGTATGTACATGTACATACGAAAATATAACAGCATATACAAAATGTATAATTTTATTAATCCAATGAGTTATAAATAATGAGTAGTGTTGGAAGGATGTTTGATAATTTATTAATAAAGTGCATTTAATTCCGTTACATAAAAACTGTTGTATCCTTTGTTGGTAAAGTAAATATTGTGATAATTCATTTACAAAATTAAAAATTACAATTAATCAATATATTGAATGCAATAAAATACATTAATTTTATAACACTAAAATAATTGTATATAAATAAACCATATATAATTATAGATTGTTATAATGTTATCTATTATAATGTTAACTAGATAACAATAATTAATTAAAAATACTGATTTTAAAAATATAATATGTACAATATTAACTTTATTTTATTAATACAATAAATTTAAGAATTTTAATAAGTATAAAGTAACGTATATAAATGCATTCATTCGCACTTAATTGGGAGTTTACTAGCCTTGTACCATTCCCGATGTGCATATACCTTATTCAGTAATGCAGGCTCAGATTTTAGCCAGGCATTTTTAGGATCATTGCAATTAAACGTTGCGCCTAAAATAATTACTTTATTATGCTCGTTTGAAGCGAAAAATGGCCTGAATATGCGCTCATCAATTGTTGACCATGTTTTATCACCAACAATCGGCCAAATGCGTAGGGTTGTTTTTGCCCGGAAGTTACCAAGTGCATTATCAGCAAAATTTTTGTTATTCAAATACGGACTGCCCTGTAAATCGAGTATCATTTCCGTCTGACTCGACCCGAATAGCAAAGCATTTGCCGACAGTTTTTCAATACCCGTATCAGTTAGATGAAGGTACTTTAATGAGCTTGGTGAATAAAATGCCTTATCTCCAATTGTCTTTATTGATGTGCCATAAAATGCAACGTATGTTAAACGAGCAAGATCCTTAAACGCGTTGGCTGGTATAGCAGGCAAACTAAAATTAGACAAATATAAAGTTTCCACCGATTTAAACCCGTTTATTATGGTGAATATATTGGTTCCAAAAATAGTGTTGCCATCTGTATGTTGTAATCGTGGCAAATCACCAAGGGCAAATTCACGAGGATCCTGACCAGTAAATGCCTTACTGTTTATATGGCGTAATTGTTTCATTGACTGAAGTCTGATGTTGGCAAATTTTAAGTCACCAAACATGTTGGCCGGTATTACCTCGATGTTAGTGCCAGACAATGTGATAGATGAAATATTTTTCATGTTATCAGGTAGTATTTGACTTAGCTTGCCAAATAGTGCTGGTTCAAGGTTGTCGCCTCCACATGACCACAAGGCATGGCCAGAGTTATTACTGCATCTGCACGGACTAATTTGAGCTTGGTACGTACAATCTGGTAGATATATTGATGTACCCAACGCAATGCCAATTATCAAGCACAAATTAAATATAAATGTAATTAACAAATTCATAATTACAGATTTATACAATTTTATTTATTCACTGTAATTTTATTAAATATAACTTTATTAAATATTAATATTATTAAAAAGCTAATATTTGATTTATAATACAGTATGTTCAATAATTGAAAATTTGATCTATGACGCACTTTCGAAATAAACTGAATAAATAAAATACATGATATATACAGCAATAATATTCTTACGTCATTTCCAGTTAAATTACGCATGTTTCAAATACAAAAAATATTTAATTAATATTTGACATAATATTTGTTATTTTTATTATGAAAATTAATTTCACAGGATATAGTATTTATATTGTGTGTTTATTGTAATATCAATACAATGATAATTATTATATTAAGTAAATTGAATGTAAGAAATATTACTAATAATTTATTATTACTATAACAATTGCATTGAATGAGATTAAAAAATAGAAATTAATTGCTTTTATATTTAATGTCAATTTAAGTTTAATGTTTTTGATTAACGCCTAAAATAAATTTTATTTTAATAAGTTAATATATTTTGAATAAATTCCATTTTGATAAAGTATATCTAATCTAAAATATTTTATTAGAAATTTATTATACAAATATTAATAGAAGTAATGGATATTAATATAAAGTTAGTTTGTATGTAGGTATTTCATTTAACAATGAGAAAGTGCAATATGTAAAGTATTAACATAAAATTAACCATAAGTTATTTTCAATAATACATCACTTATTGAATTGATATTACAAACCAATTGTTTATTGTACTAATAGTAAAGTACTGTATGTACGAACTTAAACAATTTGTCTAAATATCTCAATTTAATTGCCAAAATATACAACATTACAAAACAATTAAAATATCATTTGTTTTTCATATTCATTCATTAAATACAAAAATAATACTTTTAATTTATTAAATAAATAATTTAATACAGATGAATAAATCATACTATATAAAGTACTAAAGCATACAAACTACACCAACAATGAATTAATTATAAGTCCCCTGTAATAACCTAACAAGTATGTAAGTATATAAATACCAATTATGTTATAAAAAATTTAATTATCACATTTAACAATATTAACCATGTTTAAAAACAGTCTAATTTTATTGATCGTAGTTGTGGTCGTACTAAGCATTGGTTAGTAAACTTATAACAATAAAATGTGCTTTAATTAAACTAATTATATTAATTAAATAATCTAGCACAAGATGCGAATGCGTTTGGCGGGGGTAGTAGTGATGGCGAGGGCGGACCCGGGGCTAAGATCAAGGCTAAAGTGAAAGAGGGCGTAGAGATGGCAAAAATGGCCAAGGAGGGCTTGAAGTCCAAGATGAATTCTAACTCTAATTAATCACCTTTTGTAATTAATTTTAATTAATATTTCATATATGTTATATGATTCAATAAATTTATTTCTTTGCAATGAATTAATTATTTAATAATTTACATTTTAATAAATTAATTATTTTGTAGAAATAATAATAACATTTAAATATAGTTCTTTATTTACTTGTTGAAAGTTACTTGTTTTTAATTTATAATTGCTATTTTAACCTGATCAAATAAAATATATTTTATTCAGTACAAATGCAGGATAAATAATTTAAAATATATTGTAAAGCATGAGAATATTTTAAATATATTATTTAGAAATCTCACTAAAAACTTTAATCATGTTAAAACAAATAATAATTATAAACAACATCATATTGATAATAATGAGTACATGGGGAATAGATACTTGTGACAATACTAATAAATCACCATCTACATGTCAATGTGGCAGGTTCCCAAGCGGGCTAAATTGTATGTGCGACGGCAATCGAATAAAAGCCCTTGGTCCTGAAATACGTAAAATGGCCAAGCTACCTTTGTTAGCTGGAGGTGTTCAAATTATTGACTCAATGACTGTTGGCTACACTAGAATTACAGAAATACGGTGCGACACGTTTAGTACCGTAAGGTTCAAAAGTATCACAATCATTGATAATGGTAAACTGACCAGCATAAACAACCTGACATTTATCAACCAGAGTCATGTTGCATTTTTTGGTCTGAGTCATAGTCCAAAATTTGACCACGGTGCTACCGATATATTTTACATAATCAACTGTTTAACATAGTTACGGCGCGTGTATCTAGGTGATTGTAATTTACAATATATACCTGCTAACGCGTTTGCCGCCCTTGATCACCTAAGCCACATTGAGATAACTGACAATTGTATTAAAACAATTGGTGAAAAAGCATTTTATTTGCCAAACAAACTGGATTATCTTATGCTTGATATTGGTCACGTTGATTTAATACGTGCTAATGTGCTAGTATTCAACTTGACAAAAAACCAAATTAACATAGTGTTAATCAATAGTCAAAGTGATGTTAGTTTTGACAAAGATAGTTTAGCAAACTGTAGTGTTAATACTGTAACATTGATACTCGATAATCACCGCAATGGCCCATGGTCGACTAATAAAGGACCCTGGTCCCATATTGATGAATCTGTGTTTAAGTCCTTTTTCACAGCTAACTCTTTAAATAAATTGTATCTAGATGGTTCAAAATTTGATTGCAAAGACAAGCGTAATTATTGGCTTAAACGTAACAAAAATTTTAGTTCTAGGATATATAGAGTGGTCCAACGTGATGAATTAGATAGACCATTAGTTCATAGTAGTTATAAATGTCTAGGCTAGTTTTGTATAATTTATCATATAATGTTGTGATTAAATTTATTTTTAAAAACTATTTCAGTTTATATAGCATTATAAGCTGAATAAATATTCCTATCTAAAATATATTTACATGGTATAATTTATTAAACAATAGTAATGCTTCAATTATAATATCTGGAAATTTAATTATAATTAAACAACACAAACTACAATTAATGTTCCTATCGTGACTTATTAATTGGCAATAAAATCTGTATCAATGAAACCTGAGTAAACATAATTTAATTGACGTACAATCTTTTAATTGTTATAAAGCTTAAAGATAACATCATAAAAGTTTTATTAAAAGTCATTATTACATGTTTAGTAATTAAGTAATTACAGTAACTAATATATTTTTTTGTAAAAATTTCAAAATGAACATTTTAATTTTACTTTACTTTACAGTGTTAAGTATCACTAATATAAAATGTCAAGATGATTTAACTGAATGCCCAAATGTTAGCAATACTACCGAGTGCCAATGTAATTTGCTCAAGAATAAAACCATGTGGATGTGTATCGGTGAGAGTACAACCAATGTTAAATTAATTACAACAGAAATAACCAAGGCACACTCAGATAGTAAAGAGATAAAATTCAACTGGTTATATCTGTATTACACACACATCGTTGAAATCGGTGCCAATTCATTTCCAACTATCCGATTTGACGAAATATATATCAAAGACAACATGTTACTAACTCGGATCGATCATGGTGCGTTTATCGGGCAAAATCTAACTCGGTTTGTAATCGATGACTGCCCGGTGTTAACTCATAAGCCGACAAATCCTAATGGCACCGATTTGTTTGCCATAATTAACTCGATGCCCTACATAGAATATGTTAAAATAAAAAATAGCAATTTAGAGACTGTGCCAGCTCACGCATTTAAGTCGCTAGTTCATTTAATTAACATACAATTAATTGGGAATTCGATTAAGGTAATTGGCCGCGAGGCATTCGCCGCGCTACCTAAACTAAAATACCTGGATATTTTTGAAACATCAATAACAACAATACCGGCAAACGTGTTGGTTTTTAATTCACCAATGTTGACAATTGCATTTTCACCCGGACTCAATAATACATTGTTTAATTCAAATACTCTGTCTAATATCGGCTCGGCAAATGCATCGCTAATGTTCCTAGAGCATAATAAAGAAATGTCTGAAAACATTACCATGGTACATTTGGACGAGTCCGTGTTTAAACCGTTTTTCACATGTAATCCAAATAATACGGTTAAATTGGATGATATGAGTATTGATTGCCATGATAAGCGTAACGAGTGGCTAAAAGTATCAGGGTCACCGTATACCGATCGTATACTAGTAAATGTAGTAATTCATAGTGACTTTTTTAGTAACAAAACTAATGGATATAATTGGCAAAAATCTAAATGCACCAAGAATAATTAGCATGAATTTAAATATAAAGATATTTATTTATAATATTTAAATAAATCATGTTAATCATTAAACTAAAATGTTATTTTCTCTAATAGTTATAAGTTTATTTGAAATTATTTTAAATCGTTTATTTTAATTTAAATAAATAAAAATCATTTGTCTAAAGTTTATTAATAAATTTTAATAACGAGGTCACTAAAACTATTAACAGTTATTTTAAATATTAATTTACATAATTTATAAAATTAATAATGATAATTATGTTATATTTATGATTATTGAGCATTTTATTGTGTCAATAACTTGTGTTATAAATTATACTACATTACGACAAATTATTGATTTCTTTGGATAACTTACAATAACAAGTTAAGTAGAAAAATATTATTGTTTTGAATAATTTATAAAATACAATTACATTGCATTAAATTAATGTAACTTTTAATATTTAATTTAATAACACTCCAACAAAAATACATAATACACTATGCATTATTTTGAACAACTATCAATAAAATATGGCAAAAGTTAACCATGGTACAATGTTAAAAAAGTTTGACCCCAAAAAACGCGTACCCAATGTATGGCGGGTACGGGAAGCGGACGTACACTTGTATCGTATCGGACTGTCCCTATTTAAACCTACATACACCAAAATTCACCGTAAATCTTATTTTTACCCTCTTGTTATACTCATGACATTGACTTTTAGGTTAATCATGCATGCTTACCCGGTATACCTTTACTTAAGTGGTGAATGTAAGTCTGAATTTTATCATTTATTAATTGGTAATGCGGATTATTTTATCAAAACTGACTACATTGCCAATATCCTTTTAATGATCATGACCGTTTTTTGTATAATGAGTTTATGTTTAAACTATCAAAATTACCACAATGGCCAGCAAAATGATCTAAAAGTGTTTGAAATGATTGCGGGCTTTCAACCACCATATTATCAAGGCATCTACGATGAAAGTGTGATGATCAAATTATGCCAGTACAGTAAGATCCTGTTATATACTGGCAATTTATTGGTGAAAGGGCTAGCTAGCCTTGCGTTTTTCTATCCACTTCTAGTTTTCTACATATTTGCTAAAGTGAACTGGGCTATTTTGTTTGCAATTACACACGCCTTTCTTTATTGGTGGTGGGCTTTCTATATCTATCGCATCATTATATATCAAACCATGTATTACCTAATTATAGCGTATTATCAAAGAGCTAAAATTAAAGCAATAAATTCAATCTTGCGCCATAATATCTATTGTTTCAAACCAATTAATTTTGTTAAACTAAATGATATATACAAAGAGAATAATAATTATAACCAATCATATTGGTCAAAATACTTGTGCTACATGTGGCTCACACTGAGCACTCTTATCAGTTTATTTTTATACATATCCCTATACTCCCATGTTAATTTATTATTAAAGTATATGTCCATGATAATTTGCATTTTCTACTGGTTTTGTTTGCTGTTTATAATACACACATCGGCCGCACTTTATAACGAAGCGAATTATACTTATGTTTTGTTAAATTCACACATTTTGCATAACGTTAATAAAATACTTCTTCGTTATAAATATAAGGTAAGTTAATGTATCACTACTTCATCCTCACACATTATATTTATTATAAAAGTAAAAAAATTTTAATTTATTTTTATATCCAGTACTTAAATCTAATGGAAAGAATTAGTGTCCAAAAGGTTGGCTTTTATTGTTGGAAACTATTTATTATAAACAAATTTAGAGGCTATGAAGTAATTAAATTAAAAGTAATGTTAATTAATTGATGAGTAATATTTTATAAATTATATAGATAATTGCATTTGGTATAATTATATATTTGCAAATAAGTCCAAATAATAATGATAATAATATTGATAAAGGATAACGGGAAGGGGGCTGACCATTCCTATAAACAACATTTTCCAAATAGAATTGTAGTTAAAAATTGAAAATAGTTGCATTACAATAAATTAATTATTTTTATTGTTAATTTTTTAATTTCCCACGTGTTTTGTGAGACTTAACTCATAATCAGACAAAGGATATTTAACACTTACCGTTTTAAAATGGTATAAATAATGTTGTTAATATTTTACAATTTTGTTTACCTAAATGGGATAGTAACAATTTTGAAACAATGCATTAAAATGGTTGATTTTATGACTATTTTTGATATTTTAATATTAAAATTAAATGTTTGGTTTATTATACCATTTATTTGTTAAGACGTCAAATATAAAATAAACAAATAATAATTTTTAATATATTATTAAAATATTTATTAATATTTAACTTTGATCTAATAAAAAATATATTTACGTGTATTGTGTTTATATGTTATAGGAATATAGTAACTGCAAATAATAATTATGTTACATTATACAACATTACTAAAAACTATTTATGTTGCCATCAAATTTACAATAGAAATTTATGTATAAATGACATTTTAAACTATTTACAAAATATCACAATTGTACGTATGTAAAAATATCACGTATGTAAAATAGTTAACATAAAATATAAGTCTAACATACATTAACCAAAAACGTTATATCAGAGTTTCATTCTTTATATTAAATATCTAGAATATGGCAAAAGTTAACCGAGATCAAATTTTGGCAAAGTTTGACCCGAAGAAACCCATACCCAATGAATGGCGGGTACGGGAAGCGGACGTACACTTGTATCGTATCGGACTGTCCCTATTTAAACCGCAATACACCATGTACAAACGCAAACCTTATTTCTACCCTCCTGTTGTACTGATGACATTGACCTTCAGGTTAATCATGTATTCTTACCCGGTATATCTTTACTTAAATGGTGAATGTAAATCTGAATTTTATCATTTATTAATTGGTAATGGAGATTATTTTATCAAAACTGACTACATTGCCAATATGCTTTTAATGATCATGACCGTTTTTAGCATAATGAGTATATTGTTAAACTATCAAAATTACCGCAATGGCCAGCAAACTGATCTGATGGTGTTTGAAATGATTGCGGGCTTTCAACCACCATATTACCAGGGCATATATGATGGAAGTGTGATGGTCAAACTGTGTCAGTACAGTAAGATTCTTTTATATCTGGGGAATATATTGGCAAAAGTTCTAGCTAGCATTGCGTTTATCTATTCACTTCTAATTTTCTACATATTGTCTAATGTACCCTGGGCCATTTTGTTTGCCATTACACACGCCTTTCTGTATGGGTGGTGGGGTTTCTATATCTATCGCATCATTATATATCAAACCGTGTATTACTTAATTATAGCATATTATCAAAAAGCTAAGATTAAAGCAATTAACTCAATCATATGCCATAATATCTATCATTTCAAACCAATTAAGTCGGTTTACCATAATTTGGTTAAACTAAATGATATATACAAAGAGAATAATAATTACAACCAATCGTATTGGTCAAAATACCTATGTTGTATGTGGCTTACACTGAGCACTCTTATCAGTTTATTTTTATATCTGACTCTATTCTCTAATGTTAATTTATTATTAAAGTATATGTCCATGATGATTTGCATATTTTATTTGTTTTGTTTATTGTTTATAATACACATATCGGCCGCACTTTATAATAAAGCGAATTATACTTATGTATTATTAAATTCATACATTTCACATAACATTAATAAAATACCACTTCGTTTTAAATTCAAGGTAAGTTAATGCGATATCTCTCTCTCTCTCTCTCTCTCTCTCTCTCTCAATTTTTCAAATTATATTTATTTTATAAGTATTATAATTTATTTTATTTTATATATAGTTTTTAAATTTAATGGAAAGAATTGGTGTCCAAAAGGTTGGCTTTTATTGTTGGAAACTATTTATTATTAATAGATTCAGAGGCTATGAAGTAATTAAATAAAAATAAATGTTAATTAATTGCTAAATAATATTTCATAAATTATATAGATAATTGCATTTGGGATAATTATATATTTGCGGATGATTAAAAATAATAACAATAATTCTGGTAATATGTGACGTAAAAAATGGCAAAACAATACAATACAAATTTAAACGTAATTAATAATGGAGTATTCTTACCTATCAAATTATAATGTATTTAATTTAAAACGTCATTTATAAATGTATGTAAATGTATGCTATAATTCTGTGAAAATTGTTTTAAAATCAAATCATTCAGTTAAAAGTTATTCAAAAGTGTATAAAACAATAAAAACACATTACTTGTATTTAAAAATTAAACTTAAATTTAGTTTAATATAGAATTAAATTTATGGCAAAATTGTTAGATTAAAGTTTTAAAAATAATTATCTAACCAAAATTTTCAAATTTTTTAAAAGTAGCAATATTTAATTATTATCTAAACGAACAAAACATAGCATTAACATTATCCATTAGCCCATATTAGATCTATGGGAAAAGCTCCATAGAATTAGCATTACTTATGTTAAGTCTACGTCATCTGCTTAACATGCAATTCCATGTTAAATCACATAAGGTGGGTGCTAAAGTGAGGGAGGCAGCCGAAACATATTATAAACCATATTATTTATAGCTGAATTGTAGTTAAAAATAATATTAAAATATTTAAAGTACTTTATTTACTTGTGTTGCACTTATAAGAACAGTAAATGTAGTAATAATTATTATACTTTATACAACATTACTATAAATTAGTAATGTTGCCATAAAATTTACAAAAACAATTTTAATGTGAATGTTTACAATTTTAAATTACGCAAACAACACTACAACACATAAAACAAAAGTAACCTATAAAATAAAATTTATGCATAAATTAACCACAAAAGTTATATTAGAGTAAATATCCAGATTATGCCAAAAGTTAACCGTGGTCAAATGTTGGCAATTTTTGACCCCAGAAAACCCATACCCAATAAATGGCGGGTACGGGAGGCGGACGTTCACTTGTATCGCATCGGACTGTCCCTATTTGAACCAAAATACACAGAGTCTAAACGTAAACCTTATTTTTGCCCTCTTGTTGTACTGATAACTATGATCTTTAGTGTGATTAGGCATGTTTACGCGCTATACATTTACGTAAGTGGTGAATGTAAATCTGAATTTTATCATTTATTAATTGGCAACTTGGACTATTTCACCAAAACTGACTACATTGTCAATATGCTTGCTGTGATCGACAGCGCTTTTTCCATAATAAGTCAATGTATAAACTATCAAAATTACCGCAATGGCCGGACAACTGATCTGATGGTGTTTGAAATGATCGCGGGCTTTCAACCACCATATTACCAAGGCATTTACGATAAAAGTGTGATGGTCAAATTGTGCCAGTACAGTAAGATACTGTTATATTTGGGCAATATATTGGCGAAAGGGCTTACGACCATTGCGTTTTTCTATCCACTTTTAGTTCTCTACATATTTACTAATGTGCCCTGGGCCATTTTGTTAGCCATAATACACGCTATTATATTTGGGTGGTGGACTTTTTATGTATATCGCATTATCGTATATCAAACCGTGTATTACCTGATTATAGCATATTATCAAAGGGTTAAGATTAAAGCAATTAACTCAATCATATTGGATAATATCTATCACTTCAAATCAATTAAGTCGGTTTACCATAATTTAATTAAACTAAATAATATATACAAAGAGAATACCGATTACAACCGATCATATTGGGCAAAGTACCTATGTTGCATGTGGCTCACACTGAGCACTATTATTAGTTTATTTTTGTATCTGACTCTATTCTCCAATGTTAATTTATTATTGAAGTATATGTCCATGGTAATTTGCATTTCCTACTGCTTTTGTTTGCTGTTTATAATACACATATCGGCCGGACTTTATAACGAAGCAAATTATACTTATGTTTTGTTAAATTCATACATTTCGCATAACGTTAATAAAATACCGCTTCGTTTTAAATTTAAGGTAAGTTAATATGGTCGCTTTCGCCTACCTACACTTTTCTTGATTTTCCAAATTATATATATTATAAAAATAATAAATATTATTTTAAATATACATATAGTTATTAAATCTGATGGAAAGGATTGGTTGTCATAGGATTGGCTTTTATTGTTGGAAACTATTTATTATAAACAGATTCAGAGGCTATGAAGTATTCAAATAAATATAATTGTTAATTATTTGATACGTAATATTTTCTAATTTATATAGATAATTGCATTTGGGATAATTGTCTATTTGCGAATAAGTCGTTAACAATAATAATCTGATAAATAATAACAATTATTAACGTAAAAATGATATAAACAATATAATGTAAAATTTAACCTCACTAATAATAGAGTATTATTGTAATGTATTTATTTATAATATTAAAAATTTTAAAATTAAAATTTATTGTATAAAATAAATAAAAACACATTAATTGTATTTAAAAATTAAACTTAAATTTAGTCTAGTTTACCAATAAAATAATAACACCATAGTTTAATTAAAATTCTGAAAATAATTATCTAACCAAAATTTTAAAATTTATAAAAAGTGCAATTATTTAACTATTTTCTTAACAGACAAAACATGTTGGTAGCTTGCAACTAATTGTAATAAATAAAATTACAATTTAACTGTATTATGTCAAAGATAATACTTAGTATAATTAATAATAATTATAATGTTTAAATTCAAACTTAAAAAAGTTGATTTATAATTTAAAAAACGTTAATGTAATTTTGTTGTATTATTGGTAAATCTTGTTCGCGTTAATTAGCCAATTACAAATTTAAAATTTGTTATTATCGTTTAAAATATTTTATAAATTTAAGTGTTTGTTTAATTATATTGTTTACTTATAAAAACAACAAATTTAAAATATTTGAATATATTTAAAATGAATTTATTATAACATCTTTAATATTAGCAAGTATTTTATATTCGGTATTTTTAAAAATAAACAGTATAATTAACCTAACATTTAAATCGATAGAATACTTTAAACGATAATAACAAATTTATTATAAATGATATTAAAATTATCATTTCTATCATATATTATATTTTAGATTATTTATTCTATTGCATTTTTTAGTTATTTTCATCTTAATAATAGTATTTTATATTTATTATTATTTATATTTGTTGTAAAAATGATCAAATATATTATATATTTTGCAATAAAAATTATTGATACAATAACAATATAAGTGGAAAATTTTGCCGTTTTGAAAACTACAATACATATAACAAATATAACTTTTAAAACGTAATTTAAACATAAATTAACTGAAAAGGTTATATTATGATGGATATCTAGAATATGTCAAAAGTTAACCATGGTCAAAGTTTAGCAATGTTTGACCCGACGAAACCCATACCCAATAAATGGCGGGTACGGGAGGCGGACGTACACTTATATCGCATCGGACTGTCCCTATTTAAACCCAAATATACAACGTTTAAACGTAATGCTTATTTTCATCCACTTGTTGTACTCTTAACGCTGACCTTTAGTGTGATCAGGCATGTTTACCCGCTCTATCTTCACGTAAGTGGTGAACGCAAATCTGAATTTTACCATTTATTAATCGGCAACTTGGACTATTTTACCAAAACCGACTACATTATCAATATGCTTGCTTTGATCAATAGCGTTTTTGGCGTAATAAGTCAATGTTTAAATTATCAAAATTACCGTAATCACCAGCACTTCGATCTGAAGGTGTTTGAAATGATCGCGGGCTTTCAACCACCATATTACCAAGGCATCTACGATGAAAGTGTGATAGTCAAAATATGCCAGTACAGTAAGATACTGCTATATTTGGGCAATATATGGGCAATTGGGCTAACGAGCATTCCGTTTTTCTATACACTTCTATCTTTTTACATATTTTCCAATGTATCCTGGGCTATTTTGTTTGCTATTACACACGCCATTCTGTATGGGTTGTGGGCTTTCTATATATCTCGCATCATTATATATCAGACCGTGTATTACCTGATAATAGCATATTATCAAAGAGTTAAGATTAAAGCAATTAACACAATAATATGCCATAATATTCATCACTTTCAACCAATTAAGTCGGTTTACAATAATTTAATTAAACTAAATAATATATACAAAGAAAATTATGATTACAACCGTTCGTATTGGTCAAAGTACCTATGCTGCATGTGGCTCACACTGAGCACCATTATCAGTTGTTTTTTGTATCTGACTCTATTCTCCCATGTTAATTTATTATTGAAATATATGTCCATGATGATTTGTATTTTCTATTGCTTTTGTTTGTTGTTTATAATACACATATCGGCCGCACTTTATAACGAAGCAAATTATACTTATGTATTGTTGAATTCATACATTTTGCACAACAGTAATAAAATACTACTTCGTTATAAATTTAAGGTAAGTATATATGATCTCTCTTACTTTATTTCTCTCTCTCTCTCTCTCTCTCTCTCGCTCTTTCTTATTCTCTTTTAACATTTCAAATTATATTTGTTATAAAACAATAAAATTAATTCTATTTTATATCTAGTTTTTAAATCTAATGGAAAGAATTAGTGTCCAAAAGGTTGGATTTTATTGTTGGAAACTATTTATTATAACCAAATTTAGAGGCTATGAAGTAATTAAATCAAAATTAATGTTAATTGAATTGATAAATTATATTTCATAATTTATACAGATAATTGCATTTGGTATAATTGTCTATTTACGAATAAGTAAGAATAATTTTGATAATGCGGATAAGTAATATTTCACTTTAAAACTGGCTAAACCAATATGATATGCAAAAATGACAATTATAATAGAATCTTATTTCATAGCATATTATAAAATTGTAATAATATAAATAAATAAACATAATAAAATTAAAATTTATTTTATAAAAAAATATATAGCACTCACATAATAAACACATTAATTGTATTTAACAATTTAGTTTAGTCTACCATTAAGGTTATAGCAATATAGTTCAATTAAAAGTTACAAAAGTAAATTTTAAAATTTATAAAAGTACCTATTTTTAATTATACTGTAAATGGACAAAACATGTTTGTAGCTGTTTTGAACCAATATAATTATTATCATAAATTAAAGGAAAATATAATGGTTTTATGTCAAAGTTGATAATTATTATAATTTTAAATAATTATACAGTTAAAAGTTCAAACTAGAAAACATTATAATTCGAAAACAAGTTACTGTAATCTTGTTGTATTATTGTTAAATTTTGTTTGCTTTAATTAGTTAATAACACATCAGTTAAAATTGAAATTTGTTACTATATTTTAAAATATAGATTTAAGAGTTTTATTAATGATACTGTTTACTTATAAAAAATACAAAATATATAATACTTGAATATATTAAATATGTTTGTAATAATAATAAAATAATCATTTCTATCTCATGTTAAATTTTAAATTATTCGTGCTATTGCATTTTCTCATTCTTATAATGGTAATAATAGTGTATTATATTTATTGGTATTTATATTCGTATCAATTTATATCAATTATCAAATATATTTGTTCTACAATAAAAACTTCAATAACAATATGTAGGTAGAAACTTTTGCCGCTTTTAGAATTACAATACATAAAACAAATTTAACTTTCAAATAGTAATTTTAAAATACTCTAACTAAAAAACATATTATTAGAGTAAATATCTAAATTATGACAAAAGTTAACCTTAGTCAATTTTTGGCAAAGTTTAACACCAAGAAGACCATACCTAATGTATGGCGGGTACGGGAAGCGGACGTACACTTGTATCGCATAGGACTGTCCCTATTTAAACCGCAATACACCGAGTTTAAACGTAAACTTTATTTTTATTCTCCTGTTGTACTCATAAATATTTTTATTACCATTTTTGATATTTTAATATTAAAAATTAATGTTTGGTTTATTATACTGTTTACTTATAAAATAAAAAATAAATGCATAATAATTTAGGAAATATCCTTAGGGATTAATTATGAATAATGTATTTTTATTCGTATTCTTAGGAATAATATTTTTACAATAATATTAATGTATTTATTTAAATATCATTTAATATCGTATTGACAATAAGTTATTGTTTTACTGCAAAATAATTGTTTAAATGTAAAATAATTGCATTTTAAAGTATAGTAAATATAATGATAATTATTGTAATATATATTAATATTATTTGAAAATTTTTATTATCTTGAATTATTTAAACAATATCACTATAGTACAAGTACATAAAAATTAATAAATTTATAAAAGTTAATTTTAAAATACTACAACTTAATAACTTTATTGTATTTTAAATAACTAAAATATGCCAAAAGCTAATCGTGAGAAATTGATACAATTGTTTGACCCCAAGAAACCCATTCCCAATGAATGGCGGGTACGGGAGGCGGACGTACACCTGTATCGTATTGGACTGTCCCTATTTAAACCACAATACATCGAGTTTAAACGTAAACCTTATTTTAACCCATTTGTTGTATTAATGACAATGATTTTAAGTTTGATCAGACATGTTTACGCGCTATACATTTATCTAAATGGTGAATGTAAACCTGAATTTTATCATTTAATGATCGGCAACTTGGACTATTTAACCAAAACTGACTACATTGTCAATATGCTCGCTGTAATTATGACAATGTTTGCCATAATGGGTATATGTTTAAACTATCAAAATTACCGCAATGGCCAGCAAATTGATCTAAAAATGTTTGAAATGATCGCGGGCTTTCAATCACCATATCACCAGGGCATTTACGAAGAAAGTGTGATGATAAAATTGTGCCAATACAGTAGAATACTGTTATATATGGGTAATATATGGGCGAATGTTCTAACAATACTTGCGTTTTTCTATCCACTTCTAGTTCTTTACATATTTACTAATGTGCCCTGGGCCATTTTGTTTGCCATTACACACGCTATTCTGTATATGTGGTGGGCTTCCTATACGTATCGCATCATTATATATCAGACCGTGTATTACCTGATTATAGCATATTATCAACG
>CAJPIZ010001316.1:0-17323 GCA_905368565.1 Medioppia subpectinata | reverse complement strand
CTACCCGATAAGAGAGAGAGAGAGAGAGAGAGAGGAGTGTAGCACTATTTTCTCACATTTAATCCATGATACCCGGGATCTATGTTTCCGTTGCAACAAAACAGGTATTGCATATAACTTACTATACGTTGATTCAAAGTTTTCTCAAATCTTGTGCGAAACTAATATTTATAGTCATTATAGAGTTTGCTATCAAATTATAATTACCATAACCCTCTTCCCAACCATTTGACCACTTTTTCTTACATAATAATCTGTATTTACAAATCACCGCTCATCTCAACTTAAATTGCTTTCGCATACATTCATAAAATTTATAATCATTATATATAACCAATCATTTAAATTACACCTCATATCATATGGTATTATTGTTGTATAAATTATATTACTTGAAATGATTAAACATAATTTAATGATTGGAAATAACATGATTGGTAAGTAATCGACAGCAATATTCTCTTATAACAAACACTTAAAATAAATTATACATAAATTTGTTTTTTAGTAATATTTTAATAATATTTTTAATTTTAGTAATAACTTTGTTAAGTAATAAAATTGTAATCAATTTTTATTGTGTATTACAAAAAATCAAAACTTTACCTACTGTATTGGAACAATTGATCATGGTTAAAATTTCCAATTTTTAAACTTAAAAATGAGTTACGGTTATAATAAAATGTTGTCAGCTTTTACTCCATCTTCTGTTTGTCAGTCAAAGTTATTTCAATGTATTTTATTTTTAATTCTATTGTTGGCTTCAATTAAGGATAGGACCACTTCTAACGATATTGGTTTTAAGCATATTTACAGTATATGTTTATTTAGAAATTAATTAATTAATATTCAAAGTAAAAATCACTGAAGCATTTCTTAATTAATTGTCATAAGTTTTCCACAAATATGTTTTCTCTGCAACAATGTATTAACTTTTTTTAATAAGTTCAATCAATAAAGAACTATATTTTGTTTTTTGGATAACTATTGACACAATATGTTACAATATTTTTATATGACAACAGGATAAATTAATTTTATAATATAATAATAATCTTTATTAATTACGCGTTGAATAAGTAATAATACAGCAAAAAATTATTAAAAGTACATTAATACAATTAAAAGTTTGTTTTTAAAAATTAAGTTTAAAATTACATATTTATCAATTTTTCAAAAAGTATGATCTCTTTGTCAAAACGTATAGATATACTCTCGTTCACAATATGACTACAGTATTGTATTGGCTATAGCTTATTGAATAATGTGTATACTGTACATATATAACTTTTATAATGTATTAATAATATGAAGTACATTTAGAACATTGGTTATTTTAAAAATCAACAAAAAGTTTTTAGTTCTATAAATTATTATTTGTCTTTATAAACACTATTCAAAACGTCTGCTTGAGATAGTTTCCAAGTTATTCTGAAAATAAATGTTAGATTTAAATTAAACTTGATGTCTAACTATAAATATCTCAGATAGACTTTTAAACTAGTATTTAAGAAGGTATAAGAACTATA
Organism: Medioppia subpectinata; assembly: GCA_905368565.1. Classification (NCBI taxonomy): domain Eukaryota; kingdom Metazoa; phylum Arthropoda; class Arachnida; order Sarcoptiformes; family Oppiidae; genus Medioppia; species Medioppia subpectinata. The sequence continues at coordinate 15,794 of CAJPIZ010001316.1, read as the reverse complement.
CTATAAATATTTTGAGATTTATTAAATCCAAATTCTTGAAAATAATGTAATTTATTCTGAAATATAGTGTGACCAATAAAAAAAACTCTATTATTTAATCCGACCATAAGGAATTGATTTGTAAAGCAGCGACCGCTACTATGGGCATCTTAATTTTAACATTTGATTTGGCTATTTGGTTAATTCTACTAAGGTAGGTTATTGGGCACATGATGTTTTGTACTGACGAATCATATTAAACAAATTTCGTGAATCATATTAAACACCTGCTTTAAGGTCCAAATTTATTAATTAGAGTAAGATCATTTATATGAATATTTTGTTCGAAACTTAAATTAGCACAAAAATGTAACATGTTTACATGTTAGCCTCTCTTGAAGTGCAACTTACGTTTCCTATGGAAATGCTGTTGTCGTTACCGATAACGATGAGACGGGTCAGTACATAGCAAGAGCATGGTAATATTTTAATAAATTGGAATTAATCATTTTGTGGTGTATTTTATTTAAATAAAAGCAAAAACTAAACTATACATAAATATTGTAATAAGAATTTATATTAATTCGAAATATAATCAAATAAATAAATCCAATATAATTATGAATTATTGATTAAATTAAATTAAAAATATAGAAAATTTACATAAATTTGAATTGAAATTTGTTAGTGAATTGCATTAAGTTGTGAACAATTATGAAAATAATTTAAAGAATGACAAATGATGTGCTTTTTTATATGAAAATACCCTTTTCTTTCTAATAGAAAATGTCTATAATATGTCAATACAATAAATAGTGTTTCCAGGGGTTGTGTAACAATAATCCGGGTGTTTATTAGCACAGGTTTTACATGTATTGTATGATAAGTTATTAAATAAGAATCTCATCAAAATATTTTTAATTTCCTTTTCATTATAATATAAAAATATTAATAAAATAGTTATTTGTTTTTTATTGTAATTTATATATAAATAAATGTTTATAAAATATTTATCACTTTAATATTTTGTTGGTCTGAACTGTTGGTCTGATTGGTTGATAATTTAGTTGTTTTAAACTCGTTTATTTCTCCAATATTATAAATTAATTAATGATAGTTTGATTTGAATAATAGTTTATATTTTGAGCCAAAATGAGCTCATAATTAAAGTAATTGAATAAAAAATAAATATTAGGTTATTTTCTTTTGACACGTTTGCCTCCCTTTCCTTTGCCATATTTGTTCACATCGAGAGCTCCGATCTCTTTAAGTCGTTGTCTTTGTTGAATCATATTTCTGAGGCTAACAAGGGTTGAAGGACTGGCACCCGTCCCGTGGCGCACATGCTTTCCGGTGAGCGGCCGACTGATCCGTTTGCGATCAAAAGTGATGCCATTATTGGTTGTGTCGGCCGAACGCAACTCAGTTCGCGAGCCATTAACAGAATAATCTGGTGAATGGTTTTCGTTCTCATATATTGAGGTATTGTTATCGCAGTTATCGATAGAGTTTTGGTCATCGATTGGATGGCTGTGGCTGTGGTTGTGGTTGTGGTGCGCACTGGATATCAATTTCGCGTAAGTCTCGGCCACAGCCACAGCGGCCGCTGCTCTGGAGGCGATGGCCGGCTGTTGCATCAGGTAGTAGTAGTAGTGACGGTAGAGATCCAGTGGCAATGAATTAGCGGTCGGCGAAGACAACTCGTCCTTCGCTGGAGGAGAGCCCTGATTGAGGAATGTATTGATTTGATGGAACAGGTGTTCGGGGTCTGCGTGCGAGAGGTCGGGTCGATATTTCGATGGCAAAGCATTTGTCACACGAAGATCGAGGGCGTCATCACTTCCGTAATCATCGCTGACACCACTTTCGTTGATATCGTCCCTATCGTTGTCTGAATCAATCATATTCTCCCTCTCATTGTGTCTATAATACTGTTTGTTATAATCAACTCTTTGTTGATTATTCTTCCGGATTTGTGCCGCAATTCTTTCGATATGCTCTCCATTAGAATAGCGAGAAATAGCCAATGATTTCGGTTTATACGAGACTTTACGCTCGTATTTATCAAAATTGAGAAAATGTAAACTACTCTCAGATTTTGATTTTGACAAAACGTTTTTTGATTTGAGATTATTATTGTTATTGTATTTAAGAGCCGATACAAGTGATGGATAACTACTCGACCTAATCAGCGGTTGTGATAGTTGTCTTTTGTTGGAAGAATAGTGAGATCTATTAATCTTCATCTCATCGGGTGTTGCGGACAACGAAGAATGAGAGGGACTTCGTTGGAGTAATCGTTTCGTTTCGTTATAGTTGTGATGACTATTATTGGTTGAATTAGTTGATGGCGTCGATGAGTTGGATGAAGAGTTGTTGGGAGACGATGAGATGTGGGATCCGTTTTGTGCAACTTTACTGAAGGCATTGGTTTTATATATATCTATGTATGGCGACGAACGAAGAGGAATGAGTGAATGGTCGGAATCGACGCGATAAGGATTGCCGAACTGGTCGTATATGATGTCGTTGATTGAATTGTTGGACTCTTTGATGGCCGGACTCACGTCCAGACAGTTTCTGTTGAGTAGTAAATAAGGCAATAGATTGGGATTGGAATGGATTTGAAGATTCCTTGCGGTGGTGTTTGGGAGCAGACATTTCGCGGACCACTCGTTATACCCGAAAGAAGATTCAATAGAATGGGTTTCAAAGTCATTGGAAGATATGGCGAACGGAGAGATGGAGTGGTCCAGAGCTGGTGATTGTCTTTTTGTACTCAAATCTATAGGCGTATCGTCTCTGACAGCACTTGGATTACGATTACAGTTAGAAAGAAGCGCATAGCCATAGAAGCGCTCTTTGGGCTTCATTTTGTCAGATCTGCAATTGAATGGATAAACATATCTACAAAACAGTAGCTCTGGAGTACAGAATCTAAGTTTGAGCACTTTGTGTCAAAAGGGATACCTTAACGGCTTGTGTTGGACAGGTTCTGGACGGGGTGTGAAAGTTGTCGCCTATTCATCTTTGCATCGCACCATCACAACCAACCAGTCATTGGGATCTATGAAAGTAATGCAAACTCTCATTAGTATTGTATATCGATTGCAATCCAATCGACACGACAAGTGCTGCGATATCTGACACCCACTGACCCCACAAAATAATATAGCCTATCGGTTAAGTCATGTAAGCAATTACTTAATTGAAATTCGCTTCATTGACTCCCTATAAATCTTTTGGTAGAAAATTTTAAAATTATTTTTATGCTTATAATTAACAAAATTGGCAGATCTTCCACAACACAACACACCATATATTTATTTGGCAAACAGTGAACACAAGTAATGATTAGGAAATATGCTCCGAGTCATTTAATTTTCTTGTAATACATATAAAAAATGAAAGTAATATCGAAGGAAAGCATGAGTTGAAAAAAATATACTTTTTTGCTTACTTTGAGTCCTAAGAGGTGCTAATATTTAATTTCAATCAAATTTAAAGAAACTTTTTTCACCGGAAACTTACAGCACTTTTTGTGAGCTTTCGATCGCTAAGCTATTAAGTCGCCGACGACTTCGCATCACTTCAACTCAAATCTCACTCACAATCATAGGATATAATTAATTTTTTTCAGACCATTCGTCCACACTTTAAAAAATCAAACTTTATATTTGAAGTTATAGTGAAGACAATCGTATAGATGTATAGTTTGATTAGTTGTCGTTCACTGCAAAAAGTGATGCACTTTTGAGAGTGGGCTTCAGTGAGACTGAAGCACAAATGCCGACAACTCTTATACTTTGGTATTTGAATCACACATTTATCGTAGGGTATAGTGAATGGAACAGATCTTTCAGTGCTTTATAGCCCCGGTCTGTGTCCCCACTCAACCCCATACCCACCCCTGCACTGCACTTACATTTTTTACCACAGAGTCAATACTCAGGTGAGGGCGTCATAAGTAGGTCACCAGAAATGAGTGTCCGAACAAACAACCAGATGGACAATAGTTGTGATACTCAGACAGTTGTTGTTTGTCTGTCTTCTAGTTTTTTGCAGCAAAATAGTAAACAACGTTCGCATAGATGTGGGACTTCAGCACAAGTTATACAGCTTTCCAGAGCACGAGTAAAGGGGAGAAGAGAGTGGATAACAATAAATTATATGTCAGTAGTGGTTAAGAGGGCTTTCTTGGCCCTCAGGCTTGTGTTGTATATAACGGTAAAACTTAGCCTAACAGTACTCTAAGTACTCTATGAGGCGGCGATTCACTAAAAAAAGCTGAACTAAGAGACCCGAGACACTGTCCTTCACCCAAACCCTATCCCAAACAGTATTAAACTCTTTATTTTTTACCACTTTTTCCAAAGAAAATGTTTTTCTTAAAAACAAGTATACGATTGAAATGACATGTAATGAATGGTAATGAGAGAAGAGTGAGAAACCATCTCATCTTCCGGAGTGAATTGCAGTGTAGCATAAGTTTGGCCCAAATGGTACTGACCTTTATAAGGACCCAACCCATTGTGTTGACAGTCGACACAATGCAATACACGTGTAAAGAAAGTTTTACATTAATTTTGCTGAACTGTGAAACCAAATTGTCTAACATTTTATATGACATGTAATTAAAGGAAATATGCTTTCAATCTTTTATAAGAATCATTGCAATGCAACAGTGAATGCAATGCATAGGTCTATGACTTTCTAATCAAATGAATTACTTTATGACCAAAAATTCTGAATATAAATGATAGTAAATGTATTGAAATCTTTGCATTGCTTTGAATACACAGCGAAATTATATAAACCCATAGTAGTATATCAAATAATATCTATGATTCAAATACAACGCTTAAAAGCAAATCTATAAATTCTAAATTGTATATAAATTGGAGCATTTGTTTTGTTATTATCTCAAAATAGTTAGAAACAACTTTACCGTAAATGTGTGGGCAGTAAAACATATTTAAAAATATCATAAACAATAAAATAACTTATCATTCATTTACTTTTTTCTTATTATATACTGAAATAGACGATCAGTTTATTTTTATCAAGTAGTTTATAAAAATAAAATCACATGAAATCTTTTGAAATAACGTGAATTAATTTTGCAAGTAATGCATTTATTAAAATATTGAAATATCACACACGATATCGATAGTGTTAAGTTATTGTGAAATTAAGTGAAAGTTAAGTGAAAATTACAAAAATGTATAAAAAATATAAGAAACTATGAATTTACGGAAACCCTAATTAGTTATGTATTAATATTGAGGTAATATAACAAGAGATCAATTGAGAAGTGATATGAAAATAAAGTATTCGTATTTAGATCAGGAAATAATTGAATCGCTTCTGTACTATATATCGCTGGTGTACTAAAAGTAGTTTTTGTGTGTAATTTCTTGAAAACAGTTTTGTTTAAATCATTTGGTAAATAAAATACTATAGTATTTCTGTAAAACAAGGTATATATGTTAAGCAATTTCTCGCTCAACAGCACAGATATAATGTAATGTATAGACTATGGGTATAGAATAGAGGCTTTATTTATGGCTTTTGATTACTTTCTCACTTAAGCTGATTTGTATTTTTTTGAAAGCAGGTCTAATATATAAGGATAAGAATAATTTTTACAAAACAGGTTTAGGTTTGGGTTCACTTTCACTTCCGTGTCCTAAACTTGTAGTTATGATGAGAGAAAATAAGCAAAATGTGGGGCAAGTGTGGAAATAGGCCGCCAAACAAATCTTTTTATTTATTGCAATCAAAATCAATTTAATGTCAGTCTAACCAAACTGTTGGTTAAATTCTATTACTTAACCCGAAACCCAATTTTGAATAATATTTAGCAAATATATGCATAGAGTATATGAAAGAAAGAGAAAACTTGTTATAAATATTGAGAGCGCATCACATCCTGTATTTCTATATCATATTTAACACCACTTTCACTGCGGAACACATCTATGGCACAGGTATTAAGGGATGACCAAAATGGGTCACATTTCTCACTAACAACTATCCCCTAATACTCTCATACACTATACTATCGTATATTTATACAATCAAAACGCATTTTTATAAATAAAAATCCAAATTGCATAACACATTACAGCAAACGTTTTACGTTTAATATCAACTCAAAAATAACTAAATGATTGTTTTTCTCAACTATTCACCAAATATTGAACTCAACAAAATTCAAGAGAGCGTTATATTTGAAGATCTATCTGAAGATTTCATAAAAAACTAAAGCAGAACACAATTGACAAAATTCTTTGAAAAACATTTTCACAATAGATTTGAGCGGAAGTCAACAGTTTTACGCTTATTTTGGAACAAAATATCTATAAAAATGAAAATTTGCAAAACTATGGACTCTTGTCTTTCACGAATTGAAGACAAAATAATTTGTTTAAAAGTGTTGTATAACTTATAATATCGTTAGCAAATGTTACGCCAAAAGTACACATCCGTTCATTTAAAAGTACAATAAAACGGATGACAATTTGGGAAATATATAATCAATAATATAAAAGATATAACACTTGAGAGGTTTTCTTAGATCACACCTGAAGTCGGGTCCACTCGACTACTCATTTAAAATATATTTTTAAATTATTGTAAAAATATTCTAAAAAAGTTTGTCTTACCTTTTCATTAATCCATTGATTGATTAAATCCAAAATCAAATGTAATATTTAAACAAATTTATAATAAATTTTTATAAAATATTTTTTGAAAACAATTGTTGAGTGAAAATATTTTTTAAGAAACTAAAAAATAAGAGAATTTTAATATATATATTGCGCGAAGTAATGGTTTGAAGCAGTGGTTTGTACTTTCACTAGAAGTTGAGAACTGGAAAACACTTTTCATTCTTTGCAGCAGTGATTCAATTGGTATAATAAGAGCCATAATTGGGTCATAACGTGATTCTACGGGATTGTTGTTATGACCAGTTATTGGGATTGGACTCCAATTGGAGGCAACGCTCACTCACTACCCAACAGAGAAGATAACACTGATTTGTATTGCAGTTTTGGACAACTTCTATGTGTTTTAATTTGGTTTAGGACTCAACTTCCTCATGACTTGACCCCAAAATTACTACAAATTAATTGTATATATCGTATGGTTTCTATATATTAAAAACAAAAGTATTTTCATATTTTATGTTCACATTTGTAGTCATTACCCAAAAACCATGCATTTTATGCAAATTTTATGTCTTCATGTCCGCTATCAATAGTTATCTATTGATTCAATTAAATTGAATTATTTTACACATTATGTGACTTTTATTAGAACTAAATTATTAAACTATACTTTATTTTTATGTATTGATTATGTATTTTTAATTACAATTAGATTAACATTTTTACAACAACAAATAAGTTGTTATAAAAGTTTATTAACAATAAATTTATAAATAAGATTACAATTTAGTTGTATTCAAAATAAATTAATTTTGTATTTAATTGTAATCCCGATTCACGCAATTAAATGCATAATATGTTGAATATGCGCTACACTTCCGCTTTGAGTTTAGCAGTAAGCCTATGAGTGAATGAATAAAATTAAATACAAGCATATACTGTACTATATACATTATATAATATTAAGTATAAAAATATAGTACAGTGAAGTCCTAGATAAAAGAACTGCTTGGTGGCCAGATTTTTCATATTTAAAATTTAATATGGATAATTTTCCATCATATATAAAAATATTAACTAGTACTAGTACAGAGAAATGAAATGTAATAGAACTTATTGAAATATGAGCTAAATTAGTAAAAACTAACTTTTTACATATTTTAATATTGCTGTTTAATATAAGTATATTATTTAGAGGTATGTTCTTTAAAAATTGCTTACATTTTTTAGTTACTATTTAAACATTTTTAGTTAATAAAAAAATTTTAAATAATTTTTAGTTTAAATAAAACAAAACTTTGTTTGACTGTACAGTACTGTGCGACTACTTTGTACTCTATTATAGTGTATAAACGCATACGTAATACTCGCTTTGATATGGAGAGTAAAATTGCCAAAAATAGTATTAAATTGTTTGTATAAAATAGAAGTTTGGTATAGAGGAGTTTTACTGTACACATGCTATATTGGGGTATTATAATATATAATCAAGTTCTAGTATGTTATAAATAATTTTCATTTCTATTGTACTAAATGAGTATTTCCCACATCAATACATTTAAAGGCACATAAGTTTTACTGCTTTTTGAAAACATAAAATTCATTTTTGGAAAGCATTTTCTAAATCTAAAGATTCATTTATGTTTCATATTTTGTTCAAACAGGAAGTACTGGTTGTACGCCACCCAACCCCTGGCCAATTGTTTTTAGCTTATCATTTGATTTAACTTATGATAAAACAATTTGTTTTCATTTTTATTATAATTTCGGAAGAAATATAAATCTATTTTTTACAAGATTTACTAATTTACTAAAACAATCCATTTTTATAATTAATTGCATTTCAATTAATTATATCATTAAATATTTCTCGGAATATAACGATTGTTTGAATCAATCATTACTTCCATTGAATGCACAGATCTTTAATAGTTTTATGCAAAAATCATAAATAAATGCAAGAAAACAACACATACTTAATCTCTATAGAAACCAATTGTTGTCAAAACAAATCATATTTCAATGGAATCTCGATATTAAGACATTTCATAATTTTCTTGTAAGACTTCAATTCATTGTTTAAAATGAATTTTTAGAAATAGATATTATTTTAATAGTAAAACTGATACAAATGATGGCAACTGTGCGACCATTTGAGGTGAGAGTAAATCATTGAAATTTAAAGTTTAAAATTAAATTTTTGAGATATTTTAAGATACAGTAAATCAAATACTAAACTATATTTTAAAGAGAGCCAATCTATTTTAAAGTTTCCTTATATTCTTATATAAGAGTAAAATGTGTCACAAAAGCTGATTGAGAGATATTTAATGATATAATTAATTGAAATGCAATTAATTATAAAAATGGATTGTTTCAGTAAATTAGTAAATCTTGTAAAAAATAGATTTATATTTCTTCCGAAATTATAATAANGAGAGGGGAGAGAGAGAGAGAGAGAGAGAGAGAGAGAGAGAGAGAGAGAGAGGTGTTGAGACAATTAAAGCAACGAAAACCTGTATTTATACACAGAAAAGTATTAGTGTTAATATAAATAGTGTATAAAGTAAGTAAAGGCAGAAACTTTCACTTTCTAATACATAACATGGTATTAATACTGTATGTGTTTATATAATACAGAAGTTTGCGACGCATTGAGACCTGTTATCGCATTATTTAAAAACTGAGACCAATTATCTATATATTTGCTCCAAATATTGTGTCATTAGAGCGGATATGGTTTAGTTTGTTATCAAACAATTAAAATATAAAAATAATGTTATATTCTTTCATATGCTTTACTAAAAACCAATCGTGAATTATTTGGCATTAGATTTTGCATTGAGATAACTATTAGATTTGCATTTGACAGGTGTTTCTCGTTTCAAACTTATTGTTTTGAGTATTTGTTATAAATTGAGTGCATATATAGTGTGAAAACAATTACAGTTATGTCCGAACAGTCCGTCCGTTTCTCCAAAAGTGATTCCAAAATCATGACTGAAGTCTCCAATAATCCAAACAATGAAGTTATTCACTAAACTATTGACACCTATTTTATTAAACTATTATAAGAAATTAATTTTAAATTATTTTTTACTTTAGGCGCCTCTCAAGAGTGGCGGCTCATTGGATGCTAATGTATACGCAACTAAAAAGACAATTGCCCAGGGTCTGTATCAATTAATCATGTTGCCTTTGTATAATATTGAAATAATATTGAAATTTTATTTTGCTATCAGGTATGCTAGACGTCGCCCTCTTAACAGCTAATGCCAGGTATTGTCTAAAAGTTTGATAACATTTCAATCTATAATATATTTATATATGTTTAACAGTCAATTAAAATATTGTCTCCAATTGGGCAAAAAGAGCCAATTCTACTATCTTATGGTCACTTTAATAAGCACTTCCATTGTATTACAGGTAAACATCTATTTTAGTTTTAAATTAAAGTAATCAAAATAAAATTAGATTCATTTTTTGGATGTCTATTACAAGACTGTGTGTGTGTTTTGAGCATAAACTTATTTTTTAAAATGTTATATTAAAATAAAAATCACATTAATACTATGGTATTTAAATCTTAATATTGATCTACAATTATTATTATTTTAGTTTACATCAATTATTAGACTGAATAATTTATAATCAAAGAAATGAAATAAAACATAATACAGTATTAAATACTATATTAAATATTTAGTATTACAAATGTTGTTTTTATATGAACCATATAATAATTTGTTCATATGATGGCCAACTTTAAAATTGATGTCCATCTCCTGTTATACGTGAAAATAAATGAAACGAAATTTCATAATTTCCAGTGCCTTATATTAATAGTTTGTTAAAAGTAACAATAATTAAATATAAGTTTAAAACATTAAACTATTATATATTTCCATTAACTTTAACTTTAGATAGGATTAGGTGCGGCTATAGTAATGAAGTCCAGATACAACATCAATAAAGACCATCACCACAGAAGTGCAAACTTGTATAACAATATAATTGTTTGGATTGTTTTTGTCATTACTGTTCTTAACATAATTGTGTCATCCGTTGGATTCGATTACAATCCTATCATTCGGTCAGACATTCACAATATATAGCTAAACAATAATAGCATTTAATTCATTACTTATAAGATTTTAGCTATTTTCTTACAAGCTAAATATCAATTATTAAGCTAAACTTATGAAATGACTAATAATTTGATCAATTTTTATATTTTATTCAAAATATTTTTTAACAATGCAATATTTTAATTAGTTTTATATCGATTTATTGAATCTCGATTCTTATCTACAGAATCTGTAGAGCAGATTATTTATAGTGATTCAAACGCCTTATAACGGGTTTAGCCTTATACCTTAACGACTTGTAACGAGGTTATACTGTATTTAATATGTGAAAATTATTTTGAATATATCAATTCATTTACAGTGTATATCTGTTTTGTATAATGTAAAATATGGTACATTGAAATATGAAATAATCATTTATAAATTATAATAATGAATTAAAATTGTGCTCCAGGAAAGCTTATTCGCACACTTTCTCAAATAGATCACATGTAGTTAATTTATAATTTTCATAAATTATATAGCTGCTATTATGGCCACTCTATTAAGTTTATTTATTTATTGAGTAACAATTATACCACAATTAACTTACAATTGCAAAACTAATTATTAAAATTATTTTCTACGAATTTCTTGTATATAACCAGGTAATAGTTGGTGGAATATTCGTGATGGTCGGTTACATCAACTTTAATGATGAGCGCAGACAACGAAATTTAAATCTAATGAATAACTCGGCCACCATTTTTGTATTCGTGATAACTGTAGTCAATGTATTAATCGCTGGGTTTGGCTTTAATGTCGAGAATACCTTTATTTAACATTTAAATAAAGACACCGAAAGGCTTTAATGGATACCAAATATTACAAATCATATCATAGTATTTCTGTTAGACTGTACCTTTGATCAAAAATATTATCAATTACTTTAAATCAATTATATACAACATATCCAGTAATTGTATTACATATTAAATGCCTGTTTTAAATTTTTGTTTACTTAAATATATCAGGTAATAACTTTAAATGTATCAGATCCCTTAAAATTGTTTAATTGTTAAATGAGTTTTTTAAATATTTATTAAATTTTCATGGAAAATGTTAATTATTATATAATTCGTGAATTATATGTATATTATTTATTGATATATTATCTAAATACATTAATAGTTTATTTTATATAATATAGCAAAATTATATTTTTTTCACAACATTTAATATATAAAACAAAATAAAAACACAACGTGGTTGAAATAATAAAATATTGATGCGATTAATTGCGATCACATGTTTATAAANTTAATAGTTTGTTAAAAGTAACAATAATTAAATATAAGTTTAAAACATTAAACTATTATATATTTCCATTAACTTTAACTTTAGATAGGATTAGGTGCGGCTATAATAATGAAGTCCAGATACAACATCAATAAAGACCATCACCACAGAAGTGCAAACTTGTATAACAATATAATTGTTTGGATTGTTTTTGTCATTACTGTTCTTAACATAATTGTGTCATCCGTTGGATTCGATTACAATCCTATCATTCGGTCAGACATTCACAATATATAGCTAAACAATACTAGCATTTAATTCATTAATTATAAGATTTTCTTACAAGCTAAATATCAATTATTAAATATTAAGCTAAACTTATGAAATGACTAATGATTTGATCAATTTTTATATTTTATTCGAGATATTTTTTGAGCAATGCAATATTTTAATTAGTTTTATATTGATTTATTGAATCTCGATTCTTATCTACAGAATCTGTAGAGCATATTATTTATAGTGATTCAAACGTCAAATGCCTTATAACGGGTTTAGCCTTATACCCTAACGACTTGTAACGAAGTTATACTGTATTTAAAGTGTGAAAATTATTTTGAATATATCACTTCATTTAAAGTGTATATCTGTTTTGTATAATGTAAAATATGGTACATTGAAATATGAAATAATCATTTATAAATTATAATAATGAATTAAAATTGTGCTCCATGAAAGCTTATTTGCACACTTTCTCAAATATATCACATGTAGTTAATTTATAATTTTCATAAATTATATAGCTGCTATTATAGACACTCTATTAAGTTTATTCATTTATTGAGTAACAATTATACCACAATTAACTTATAATTGCAAAACTAATTATTAAAATTATTTTATACGAATTTCTTGTATATAACCAGGTAATAGTTGGTGGACTATTCGTGATGGTCGGTTACATCAACTTTAATGATGAGCACAGACAACGAAATTTAAATCTAATGAATAACTCGGCCACCATTTTTGTATTCGTGATAACTGTAGTCAATGTATTAATCGCTGGATTTGGCTTTAATACCGAGAATACCTTTATTTAACATTTAAATAAAGACACCGAAAGGCTTTAATGGATACCAAATATTACAAATCATATCATAGTATTTCTGTTAGACTGTACCTTTGATCAAAAATATTATCAATTACTTTCGAGAATACCTTTATTTAACATTTAAATAAAGACACCGAAAGGCTTTAATGGATACCAAATATTACAAATCATATCATAGTATTTCTGTTAGACTGTACCTTTGATCAAAAATATTATCAATTACTTTAAATCAATTATATACAACATATCCAGTAATTGTATTACATATTAAATGCCTGTTTTAAATTTTTGTTTACTTAAATATATCAGGTAATAACTTTAAATGTATCAGATCCCTTAAAATTGTTTAATTGTTAAATGAGTTTTTTAAATATTTATTAAATTTTCATGGAAAATGTTAATTATTATATAATTCGTGAATTATATGTATATTATTTATTGATATATTATCTAAATACATTAATAGTTTATTTTATATAATATAGCAAAATTATATTTTTTTCACAACATTTAATATAAAAACAAAATAAAAACACAACGTGGTTGAAATAATAAAATATTGATGCGATTAATTGCGATCACATGTTTATAAATAGAAAAATAATTTTATCACAGATTTATTAATTGTTTATTTGGAAGCAATCATTTGATTGAGAGGTTGGCTGTTGTTTGTGATAAACTGGTAATTGAATTGCCGGAGCAAATCCGCACAAACGTTCTGCACCTGTAATATATGTGTCATATTTAAAGTTTGGATCCATTCAAAGGCAACACTCTTGGAGTTTCTGATAGTTGTGTACGGATTTCTTTTGGAGAAATCAGTAAAACTAGAGTTCGTATGAGTTTTGAGAAATCGCTTAACACTCGCAGAGTAGGGAATACCAGACTTTTGGAGCAATTGTTTGGCATATTTTGTCGGATCAGTCGATAAATCTTCGTATCGAATGAGAGTAAACTTCGATGGATTTAATTGTTGAAGTCGTTTAAAAGCGTTCAAGTCTTGCCTCATCTCAGAGCACAGGGAGTCGATGTCCGAGCAGTTAGTCTTGTGTGAGCACCACATCATGTTTTGTCGTGACTTAAGTGTCCCGCGCGGGTCTCTCACCAAATATATCACATTTACATTCAAGTCGTTTAGTTTTGGCAAAACTGTCTCCAAGTGTCTCATCTGAAGTCTCGCCACTTTCATCACCTGAACCTTAGCTCTCTTACACGTCTGGCTAATAAAATTTGGATCAAAACACGTGGTAATTCTGAAGCGACAAATACCCCACAGAAATTTATTCCATTTCAGCAAAAATTGATTTCTAGTTTTGTGAACCCATTCGACATAATTAGGGATTTGCTGAAAATCGCAGCGAAAAATACTTTCAATTATATGAGACGCTTCTTCTACTCTATAGTCTTCAATACGAATCCCATCTGACATATAGTGCAGGGGTTCGAAGGTATAGAAACTCTTCCAGTTTTGTTGCAACAAATCGCCTAAGAATGTGGAGCCGGACCTGAAGTATGTAAATAATAGGATTCGAGTGACCGACGAGTCGGGTATTGTCTGTAAAGATCGTAACGGATTGAATGCCGACGACATTAAATTCTTCAATTCTTGTGGATTGCGTTTTTGTTTGAAAATTTGTGTCATATTAGCCATAAACCGATCGTAAGACCAGGGGGCAGACAACTCCCCGTCCGCACCAAATGCTATGGTTCTCGTCCTTTTTTGTGCCATTTGTTTGTATTTGTTTTCATTTGAAACAATCGCTTCCTTTTTATTTATATTTTGTAATAAATCTGATTTTTGATTACTTTTATGAGCTATTCATTGAATAAAGATGTAATTAATTAATAAGAAATATTGATAATTCAAGTGAAGACTTACATTGATTTTGTGTATTTAGAGAATTATAAGCAAATGAATGGGCATTTGTTTTCCAGCGCCAGGTATAAGGAATTCCCGTTTGTATGAGTAGTAAACACATACCGAATCCCATAAGAAGTATGTAAAGTCGAAAGCGAGTCATTTCGGCTATTTTATGACGTCTTCGCAGATGAGGGCACAAGACATGTAAACTTTTGATCACTTCATTTATTATTTCATTATTATATATTTAAATTTAGTGAAAATAGTTATAAAAATATAGCTATTTTACAATCAACGAAGTTGCGATAGAATTTGTACGATATTTACAATACAAATAGTATATTTATAAATACATTTTGTGTGTTATATAAAACCTCAACGAAAATATAAATTCATTTTCAGTTTGAGGTAAAAATAAGTTTTAAAAAGAGGACAGAAGTACTTATTTAAAAATAAAGTATAATCACAAAATGGAGGTCAATATGTCGATGGATTTGATCCAAAAAGGAACTGATTCTCTCCAAGAAACTAAGACAACGATATAGTATTTTGCAACATTAATAATTTGCAATATATTTATATAAAACTGAAGCCATTTATCTCAATATAATTTCAATATAATGATGTAAAACGAGGAAAATGTGATAAAAATTGATTTGAGAGATGACTGACTCAGTCTCTGTGGTAGAGATGATGTTCAGCCATGAGTTCAGACAAACCGACAAAACAAGTATTAGTTGATAGTTATATACCAAAAACTTGTTTCAATTGGCCTTCATTTAAATCATTATGAAAGCGAAATTCCC
>CAJPIZ010001315.1:0-17325 GCA_905368565.1 Medioppia subpectinata | reverse complement strand
ACACTCGCCGGCCTTTCCATCCCTTTCCTGGATATATACAACACTCTGTCTGTCATTAAATGGGATATTATTTTACTCGTGTTTATACACATAAGTGGGAGCAGTCGTCTTGATTTGTGGTATTAAACGAAAAATATTTTATTATTATTTCATATGAGATTTGTTTTTTGGTTATGTTTTCCCCTCACATATACCTATCGTGTAATATATAATTCAATTCAACAAAATTTAGTGGCGAAACAACAAATTAAACTAATTTTTTAAATTTTTTAAAATGAAATATCATTTACAATATTATATGTGTAGAAATATAGGGGAAGGGCTCGGCGTATGACTTGATTTTTGTTTTATTATTTGTTACAAATTACGATCATTTATTAATGTATATCAATATATTAATGCCATCGCTGTCTTTACGAAAACACCACTTGGTATTAAATATAAGCATACCTTTCCCAATGGACAGGTATTTTTCTACCAATGCTCTCAAAGTGTTATATAATATTTATTAGCCGTTTAAATGATAACATCCAAAAATATAAGGGAAATATTTATTACTTTTATGAAAGGGTATCAAAAAACTATATATTTATTACATATTATTTATAAATACATATAAATAGTAATAATCAAAATAAATCAAAACAATTTTCATAAAAACATTTTTTTCTATTTGAAAATTAATATTATTATTAAGAAAATATCGACAAATAATTGATAAGACATTACGTGATTGAGTGAAACAAAATCTATTCATTTGATAGCAAAACAAAATACAGAGTGATATCCATATATGACCGGCCCNGCAAAACAAAATACAGAGTGATATCCATATATGACCGGCCCTTTCGGGTAGAGTTTTGGTTACAAATATAACAGTATATGTTATATACGGTATGTATTGAAATAAATACGGTTTTCAATTCAGCCCAAAGTGTTAGTACCAGGAATTGAATGACTATTTATTATTATTTGGCTTAAAGTTATTTTCACATATCATCTCATTTTAACTCAACATTTAATATCTTTTTTCTTTCTATCCCTTCCCCTCTTAATAATTATACAATCACTCAGTGATTGCATTACACGTATTGCCAGTCGATATATAAATGTGAGGCACAGGTAGGGAGGGAGGGAGAGAGAGAGAGAGAGAGAGAGAGAGAGAGAGAGAATGGGAATTGCGTATATATTTGTATCAAAAAGCAATTTAATGTTAATTTTAATGGTTATTTTGTTGGGCACCTCTCACTTAAAACCATGCATTTTCAATGGCATTACTGGAAGAGGTAAGGGATGAATGAATGGCACGGAAATAGATTTTTGAAAACTCATAAGAGAGGAGAAAATCGACGATGAATTCAAAAGTGTGATCATTATTGCAATCGTCTCATCAAATTTGATCTGATATTTTTGGTATAATATATGTAAACGAAAAAAATAAATAACTCAAATTAAAAATCCTATTTTTCATTGTATTTAAGAACTGGTTTATCAGTTATCAAAGAGAGAGAGAGAGAGAGAGAGAGAGAGAGAGAGCACAGGTATACACCCGGAGCCGTACAACCGGTGGATCGCCTGGAGATTCATATGAGATGGTGAGGGAGAGGAGGCCGAAGAGGTCATCATTCATAATAATAAGTTTTTCCTAATTTATATCCACAGATATATATATAAATATTACACAAAAACGTACCCCTATTTTATGTGCCATTAGTTTGTATAACACGTAACATAATTGCAATTTTTGTGAGCATTATTTTGGTTGTGTTATTGATATTTCAAATATTTTTTTCAATGTATGTTTAGTCCCTTTCTTTTGATTTAAAACTTATATAAAAATTGTTGTATTAAAACTATTTTGTTAACAATTTTTTTGGTAGACATAACTCATATACTGTACACACAAACAACGGACAGGAATTCACAAAATCATAAATAATATTAATAATAAGGTTGAGAAATATTGGTGTAATCGTATGGCAAACCCTAACATTGGGTTCCCTTTCTGTCAATAGTGTATGAAATGAGTGAAAGAAAAAGTTTTTCTTAAGACAAACATAACTTCAGTGAAAGTCAGTTAAAGTCTATCACACAATACATACAATACATACCCGTAAACACTGTTTAGCGAACAAAATTCAATTCAAAGCAAATTATTGTAAAGTCTATGCAATGAACACAAGAAAAAATGTTAAGTAAATAAATATATGAAATGAATGAGAAAAATATGATGAGAGAGAGAGAGAGAGAGAGAGAGAGCCGAGCCGAGAGAATACTTGAACTACATATACTTTACCTGTTTTAAATTTCAATTAAAAACTTTTACTTTCTCAGAGACCGAGAGAGAGAGAGAGAGAGAGAGAGAGAGAAATTATGGGATAAGGGAGGGGTAGAGATGGATAGATATGAAAATGTGAATGAGTGAGAGGGATAGGACCAGGCGTCTAGTTTTTTTTACATACATTCAGTATATATTTGTAGTGTTTAAATAATATTATATAAGGTCCCGTACAGGTCTCTAATAGAGGTAAACCCTGTATATAAAAATTGAAAAGGCATCCTGTATGTTTTAATGACGGCGCTCTCATATAACCATACATTCAGTCACTGTTTGTTTTAAAATGAAAACAAGTCGTCGACAGTTGGCCCCTCTCTCTCTCTCTCTCTCTCTTTGATAACTGATAAACCAGTTCTTAAATACAATGAAAAATAGGATTTTTAATTTGAGTTATTTATTTTTTCGTTTACATATATTATACCGAAAATATCAGATCAAATTTGATGAGACGATTGCAATAATGATCACACTTTTGAATTCATCGTCGATTTTCTCCTCTCATATAAGTTTTCAAAAATCTATTTCCGTGCCATTCATTCATCCCTTACCTCTTCCAGTAATGCCATTGAAAATGCATGGCTTTAAGTGAGAGGTGCCCAACAAAATAACCATTAAAATTAACATTAAATTGCTTTTTGATATAAATATATACGCGATTTCCATTCTCTCTCTCTCTCTCTCTCTCCCTACCTGTGCCTCACATTTATATATCGACTGGCAATACGTGTAATGCAATCACTGAGTGATTGTATAATTATTAAGAGGGGAAGGGATTGAGAAAGAAAAAGATATTAAATGTTGAGTTAAAATGAGATGATATGTGAAAATAACTTTAAGCCAAATAATAATAAATAGTCATTCAATTCCTGGTACTAACACTTTGGGCTGAATTGAAGACCGTATTTATTTCAATACATACCGTATATAACATATACTGTTATATTTGTAACCAAAACTACCCGAAAGGGCCGGTCATATATGGATATCACTCTGTATTTTGTTTTGCTATCAAATGAATAGATTTTGTTTCACTCAATCACGTAATGTCTTATCAATTATTTGTCGATATTTTCTTAATAATAATATTAATTTCCAAAAAGAAAAAAAATATTTTTATGAAAATTGTTTTGATTTATTTTGATTATTACTATTTATATGTATTTTTAAATAATATGTAATAAATATATAGTTTTTTGATACCCTTTCGTAAATGTAATAAATATTTCCCTTATATTTTTGGTTGTTATCATTTAAACGGCTAATAAATATTATATAACACTTTGAGAGCATTGGTAGAAAAATACCTGTCCATAGGGAAAGGTATGCTTATTATTAATACCAAGTGGTGTTTTCATAAAGACAGCGATGGCATTAATATATTGATATACATTAATAAATGATCGTAATTTGTAACAAATAATAAAACAAAAATCAAGTCATACGCCGAGCCCTTCCCCTATATTTCCTCACATATAATATTGTAAATGATATTTCATTTTAAAATTTTTTTAAAACAAAAAATTAGTTTAATTTGTTGTTTCGCCACTAAATTTTGTTGAATTGAATTATATATTACACGATTGGTATATGTGAGGGAAAAACATAACCAAAAAACAAATCTCATATGAAATAATAAAAAAATATTTTTCATTTAATACCACAAATCAAGACGACTGCTCCCACTTATGTGTATAAACACGAGTAAAATAATATCCCATTTAATGACAGACAGAGTGTTGTATATATCCAGGAAAGGGATGGAAAGGCCGGCGAGTGTTTGCTTTGATTTGATAGTCGAGGGCAGAGAGAGAGAGAGAGAGAGAGAGAGAGAGAGAGGCCCGGAATGAAAGAAATCGGAATTTAAAATAAAGTCTCTGCTATTAAAACAGTACAGAAAAAATAGTAGTTATGATAATAATAATAAAATGACAGACACTTTAATACACATAAAGTAATATTTGTTTGAGTGGTTATTACGAGTACTTTTTTGTTTATCTCGTATATAATTTTACTATAAACACATTCAATCAGGTATTGTTCACCAGCACTGGCCTCCATTCCCCGCACCAATTCTCTCTCTCTCTCTCTCTCTCTCAACACTAACCGAATGTTATTGTAGTTTATATTCATTTTTTATGAACAAATGGTTTTGTATATAGAAATGTGATGTTATATCACGACCTGAGCCGAGCCGAGAGAATACTTGAACTACATATAAGTTTTTATTTTGCAGATACAGTACCGTATAGTGAAGTGTATGAGTGCGCCCATGAACTTAAAAAGGCTAACCTATCCAGATCTTCTTCAATCTCTCTCTCTCTCTCTCTCTCTCTCTCGGAATCGTTTGAAAGACGAAGAATATGTTTCTCATCTCGAGACAATTTTTTGTAGTGAAATATTATTGTTATTTTAAGTATATATTCTCTCTCTTTCTCTCTCTCTCTCTCGTACGCTAATAGCCCTGTGATCCTCATATAATGGTATATATCATAGGATAGCAAAACTTACACAACAATTATTGCTTATTTTAAACCATCTCTCATATGATGTTATAATAGATTTTTGTTTTCAATGTGTTGTGTCTCTCGTATTCGCCCAAAGCATTCAATTTTCTTACAAAACTATGGTTTTGTATTTATATGATTGTATTGTATTTAAGGGTACTATCAGTCTGTGTTTATAGTGAAGTCCATCATAATTATGTCCAATAATAGGTGTATTTTATATAATATACAGTTATATAATAGATATGTATTTCACTAACACAATACCCGCTCCGGTATTGTAGTGTCTCTTTTGCGCTGATATATTAATAACAGTGATATTAATACGAGTTTATTATTGTTATTTCGTTTTATCTATTATGAGATATTTAATATCTTAAGACATTATATTAAACTTATTTTTTGCTCTCAACTCAATAGTATTGTGTTGTTTTAAGCATTATTTTGTTTGGTTTGTAGCGTTTAAATATGTATTTTTCGTAGGGCTTATGCCTTGGCATACAACTGAAGAAATATTTAAACCATTCATACCTGTATAGTAATGTACCCTTATTTCCCGGTCTACTCCCTGTCCGACACTAAATAGCCAAACACTCCGTACAGATGCGGAAGGAAACCGATGGTGAGGTTTGTGCCACACATTGTGTGCACAACATATATAGATATCTACTCCGCAACCTATTTATCATATTATATAATACGAGGCACAGGTATTATCCTCTCTCTCTCTCTCTCTCTCTCTCTCTCTCTCGGTCTCTGAGAAAGTAAAAGTTTTTAATTGATAATGGCATTTTGGGCCATACATTATTAGCACCGGGCAGTAAACACCGGGAGCACAATCGGCTAATAGCAAAAACATACAAAATATTATTGTTTCTGTGTTTTATGTATTAGTATTTATTTCTTGTGTGTTATATATCATTAATTAGCGGCACAGGGATGTCAAGTCCCTGACCAACAAATATCCGTATGATATATCGTATTAATGAAATATCAAACAAAACAATAATTAATAATAACTACAAAACGCTTTTTTACTTTACTTCACAACACTTGGCATTCAATCGTTATATTAATTGAATTTCTCTTTTGAGAAAAGTTTTTTGGCGCTCTCTCTCTCTCTCTCTCTCTCTCTCTCTCTCTCTCTGGGTCTCTGAGAAAGTAAAAGTTTTTAATTGAAATTTAATGGCGAGTATGAAATACATGCGAAACAATAACAATAAATATATTTATTATATATAATGTTAATAATGAAAACAACGAAAGATTTTCAATTCAATTGCTGAGAGAATTTATGAATGCATTGAAAAATAATTCATACATTTTATTATCATTATTATTATGGCTTTGAATATAATGTGGAAAATAATAAAAAATAAATATTTCAATAAATTGATTAAAGAATTCCTTTGACAACATATTAACAAAACAAGTGATTTGAAGCGCTCTTTCACTTTTAACAGTCTCTCTCTCTCTCTCTCTCTCTCTCTATTATATGCACTTCAAAGAAAATAATATCCCTTTTCTCATCTGTTGTCACAAATCAGATGTATATCTCATCTCAACTTCAAAAGAGGGAGAGATAGGAGAGTAAAGGTATGCATATGTCTGGCCGTAAACGCCATCATAAATAATATGGAAATAAAAAATTCATTTGAGAAAACATTTATATTCAATAGACTTTTTACTCAAATTAAAAATCCTATTTTTCATTGTATTTAAGAACTGGTTTATCAGTTATCAAAGAGAGAGAGAGAGAGAGAGAGAGAGAGAGAAATTATGGGATAAGGGAGGGGTAGAGATGGATAGATATGAAAATGTGAATGAGTGAGAGGGATAGGACCAGGCGTCTAGTTTTTTACATACATTCAGTATATATTTTTTAGTGTTTAAATAATATTATATAAGGTCTCTAATAGAGGTAAACCCTGTATGTAAAAATTGAAAAGGCATCCTGTATGTTTTAATGACGGCGCTCTCATATAACCATACATTCATTCACTGTTTGTTTTAAAATGAAAACAAGTCGTCGACAGTTGGCCTCTCTCTCTCTCTCTCTCTCTTTCCTAACTAAAAGTCTATTGAATATAAATGTTTTCTCAAATGAATTTTTTATTTCCATATTATTTATGATGGCGTTTACGGCCAGACATATGCATACCTTTACTCTCCTATCTCTCCCTCTTTTGAAGTTGAGATCAGATATACATCTGATTTGTGACAACAGATGAGAAAAGGGATATTATTTTCTTTGAAGTGCATATAATAGAGAGAGAGAGAGAGAGAGAGAGACTGTTAAAAGTGAAAGAGCGCTTCAAATCACTTGTTTTGTTAATATGTTGTCAAAGGAATTCTTCAATCAATTTATTGAAATATTTATTTTTTATTATTTTTCACATTATATTCAAAGCCATAATAATAATGATAATAAAATGTATGAATTATTTTTCAATGCATTCATAAATTCTCTCAGCAATTGAATTGAAAATTCTTCGTTGTTTTCATTATTAACATTATATATAATAAATATATTTATTGTTATTGTTTCGCATGTATTTCATACTCGCCATTAAATTTCAATTAAAAACTTTTACTTTCTCAGAGACCGAGAGAGAGAGAGAGAGAGAGAGAGAGAGAGAGAGAGAAAGAGAGCCAAAAAACTTTTCTCAAAAGAGAAATTCAATTAATATAACGATTGAATGCCAAGTGTTGTGAAGTAAAGCAAAAAAGCATTTTGTAGTTATTATTAATTATTGTTTTGTTTGATATTTCATTAATACGATATATCATACGGATATTTGTTGGTCAGGGACTTGACATCCCTGTGCCGCTAATTAATGATATATAACACAAGAAATAAATACTAATACATAAAACACAGAAACAATAATATTTTGTATGTTTTTGCTATTAGCCGATTGTGCTCCCGGTGTTTACTGCCCGGTGCTAATAATGTATGGCCCAAAATGCCATTACATATCTATATATAAACTTAATTGAATGTAAGAATTTCTATAATTATATATCTATTTCTACACCCGATTTGTATGGCATTTGTTGTCTTATTATTGTTATCGTTGTGTTATATATTGTGTCAGAAGTTTTTGCGCTTATGTTTTGTGCTGTAAATGAATGCCAATAATATGTGGAGAGAGAGAGAGAGAGAGAGAGAGAGAGACTTATATCGGTTTTTTATTTTGCTGAATGAGTATATAATACCCACAGCAAAAAATGTACTGATATTTTGTTTCCCAAGTCATCTGTATATAAATGTTTGGGTGTATTGTATGTATGGATGTATTGATTGCGTGCGAGTCTCCGATATATGGTGTGAAGGATATATTGTGTGTCTGTATATTACAGTATACCGTATGTCTCGTCGGTTTGCAGCACCCGGTGCTCAATAGCCGAAGAGGTGAATGGTTTAATGCTTCAATAGATAGGCCATAATATAATATATTATATTAGTTGTTGATTATAGACATATTTTTTGAATGTGGTAAATGTCTGACACAAACACATCCCTCGCCCATTGAAATAACATACATATATGGCTTATATTGACATTCCTTTACATAGATTTGTTTATTCGGGAATAAAATTGTAGTCATTTGTCGAGTGCTATGCGAGAGAGAGAGAGAGAGAGAGAGAGAGAGAGAGCAATATTTTTAAAAAAGGTAAAACCAAATATTGATAATTTGAAAAATACTGAACATTATATGAAAAAATATCTAAAATACTATATTTTAAGTGAACACTTGTATGGATACGAATGGTGTAAATATAACGTCAATTGCATTCAAATATAAATAACAAATTGAGAGAAAGATTTCAATATTATATTTGATTTGCAAAAAAACGATTCAAACGAACAAAATATAAGCAAAACAGAGAAAAATTGATTTTGGAAGAAAATTTCCATTTTATTTATACACATATTTTTTCTTTACTTTTGTTGTCGTCGATTGAATTCATGCCTCCAATGCTTTCTACAAATATTTGTTTTTTATACAAAAATAGTTTTGTATTTCTCTTTTGAATTACTATTTCTTGCTATCATTTGTCTGTGTTTTTTGTGGCAAATATTCTTGTGTTGGAAATTAATTTTGCGTTATTTTTATCTCTCGCTATTATGTGTTGTTTTTGGGTTTGGCATTAAATACGAGTCCAAAGTATTGGGCCATCAATTATGGAGAGAGAGAGAGAGAGTGTAATGTTTGTTCAGTATTTGTATATCATATCCATGTGTTAAGTCTTATATAACATTAGATTACATAACATATACTGCGAGACAAATTTGTTTTTATAGTAATAATAGTGGGAATAATTTATCGTTAACTCATAATAACTATAATAAAAGTACTGTTTTTTAAAAGTGGAAAATATATAATAGATTTGAAAGAGGAAGACAAAAGAGTGAATGAGTGAACGAGAGAGAGAGAGAGAGAGAGAGAGAGTACGGAACGGAACAATTGGATGAGCTCTACATATAGACAACTCTTTAAGACATTAAAAGTCTGTGTGTTTGTAATGTAAACACATATATAATAGCGTATAACTGGCGAAACCAATCCCAATACCCAATTCACACAATACATCGCGTGATAGACTTTTTTTGCACAGCAATTATAAAGTCTCCGCACAAAAAAAGTTTATATAATATATAAATAACGAAATATTCAAAACCCAAACGATTTCATGTTTAATAAGAGGCCATTGAAATGCATAATAAGAAAAACAAATTTGTCTCGCAGTATATGTTATGTAATCTAATGTTATATAAGACTTAACACATGGATATGATATACAAATACTGAACAAACATTACACTCTCTCCATAGGCATGAAAAGTCGTGAATACTATTGCAAAACGAAAGTGAAAACATAATATATTATATCTGTTTTTTCAATTTTGCTTTTAATTATTGTATCCAATGATCAAAAGTGTCACTCATTTCTCACTGCCTCTCACTATTTGTTATCGTTTTTGATTGCATTGTATTTTATTTGTTAATCAAAAGCATTTTTAACATGATATTAATTTCAGTTCATTAAAAGCCTGTTTTGCTTAAAACTAATTTACCATTCATTTCAGTAGGCGTTTAATGATAGCCTCAATACTTTCCTTATAGTTATTAATACAGACATTGAATTTGCAAAAGTTGTGACTATATATGAGAGAAATAAAACTACAAAAATTAGTTTAATTACAATTATTAATAATATGAAAGTAATAACAAAAATACAAATACAAATACGAGAGGACTTTTGTTAATACAATTTGAAGCCAAAAGAAAAAACACAGCAATTATTACTACTGATTTCAAGTGCCATAACCTTCGCTGCCATTCAATAAGATATTAATCATAAAACTATTTGCATATTATTATTGATTATCATTTATATCGCTTAGATTTGTATTCAAAATATATATTTAATAAGTACTTTCTCTCTCGGTCTCTCTCTCTCTCTCTCTCTACCATTCGCTCACTTTTATATAAGTCATGGATTTTAAATACATGTAAAAAATAATTTTCAAGTGAAACATAATACGCGAGAGAAGTGGAAATTCTTGACTTTTGGGCAAAAATATTTTTCTCTCAAATATTTTTACAAAAAAATAATAATATATAAAATGCTATCCAATATTCTATGGGATATAATATATCATATAATACATAATGGATTATAAATAGTTGACATGTATATACTGTGCACATTATCTATACTTTGTACTGCACTGTACCGCACTGTCCATACAACCATGGTCATAGCCATTTGCCAAATGTGATAGATGGCTACTAGCTCGTTTGTTCAACAAAAAATATATTATTTCTTTTCTCACACAACCGCTATATTATGTACAATATATTTATTGTTGTCTTGAGTTTTAACTACTAGTTTAGCGTCTCATCAATTGTTAGTGAATGAGAGAGAGAGAGAGAGAGAGAGAGAGAGAGAGAGAGAGATCTAGTTTAAGATTGATTGCTATTAACTAATACTTCTAATAACACACAACACATACCATACAACTAACTATTATTATTAATATTTTTAATTTTGATGTTTTTTGGAAAATCATTTGCCCTTTTGGTCTCTCTCTCTCTCTCTCTCTCTCTCTCTCTCTCTCTCTTTCGTTCACTCATTCACTCTTTTGTCTTCCTCTTTCAAATCTATTATATATTTTCCACTTTTAAAAAACAGTACTTTTATTATAGTTATTATGAGTTAACGATAAATTATTCCCACTATTATTACTATATTATTAGCAAATGTTTTCTGGAGTACATTATGGGGACACAGACTATGCGAGAGAGAGAGAGAGAGAGAGAGAGAGAGAGAGAGAGAGCACTGGGAGGCAATGGCCATAGGATCAGACGGTGTAGATCTAACCGGTGCTGTCGATAGTAACTCAAGACATAAACATATTTTCAGTGAAGGCTTATATTTGACTCGAGGGTACATTTTGGGGGCCATTAAGCCGTCTATACTATCTTTTGGGCCCAAAAACAACCAAAAAATATTAACACAAAACTCTTTAATGAATGCCATTTAAAACAGACTCACTCTCAACGGTGTACTCATTGAACGCAACACTAAATGTATAAAAATAAATAAATGCTAATAAAAAAGTGAAAACAAATGTTACCCAAACACAGAATCCGTGTTACACTTACAGTATATACACGTAAATTATATTCATTATTATTATTAGCATGGTTATTGATTCAGTACATTAACCATGTATATTATGAACAGAAATCACATATACATTGTATATATTTTGCTTATTAAAAGGGGTTCAACTGTAACCGTCCGGACAATCCGCACGCCATAGAAAGTAACACAAAATGCATGTATAATATTAATAGTCATAATATAAATGCAATTATATTACAACACAAAACAACATAAACTATACATTCAATTATAGCGTATAATTATATAATACACATACAATTGACATGCATTTCTTCGGATACAAAAAACTATATAAATTGTATACAAAATTCAAAAGTGGTTATTATAAGACACTGATGTTTTTAGTTTTATTTTTTTTCAATGCCGTACACCATAAAAGTCTGGTCCGGATAAAAGTGTGAGAAAAATTTTGGCAATGCATTCAAAACACATCACTATTTAATTAAAATTTTTGCCAATTATATGGCCGTATAGTGTGTCTGAAGTATGGATGCCTTTCAATCCTCTCTCTTATCAATGGTATCCCTTTTCTTACACTCGAAGTCCATAAAAATGGCAAAAATGATTTGTATTCAACAGATATTTATGTTTTTTATTTTTTTGCTCTCCGTTTTTCATTGTATACACAAAACAATATTTGAAAACAAGTGAACAACAAATGGAAAGCATGTTTGGAAATATCAAAATTGATTTTTACAGCGAAATGCATTTGTCAGTCAAAGAGATAGATATATATTTACAGCGAGAGAGAGAGGGAGAGAGAGAAAGAGAGAGAGAGAGGGAGAGAGAGAGAGAACTACACAATACACGAATCTGTATGTAATAAGTGTGAGCGCATCGATATGTGTTTGGCATCACTTATATAATACACACATACAGTAGTATTGCCAGTGAATACAATATACAACTAAAACAATATTTGAAAACAAGTGAACAACAAATGGAAAGCATGTTTGGAAATATCAAAATTGATTTTTACAGCGAAATGCATTTGTCAGTCAAAGAGATAGATATATATTTACAGCGAGAGAGAGAGAGAGAGAGAGAGAGAACTACACAATACACGAATCTGTATGTAATAAGTGTGAGCGCATCGATATGTGTTTGGCATCACTTATATAATACACACATACAGTAGTATTGCCAGTGAATACAATATACAACACACGAGTGTATGTTTTTTTGTTATATACAGCCATGTATTGTACAAATAGTTTAAAGAAATTTATTTTATTTCATCTTCAACTTCTGTCTCTTATTCTCTCTCTTTTTCCTATGAATTGGTTTCAAGAGTAAGGAATCAGACAATTCTCTCTCTCTCTCTCTCTCTCTCTCTCTCTCTCTCTCAACCTTTGAAGCGGTGAAAAATATTTTTCAATTAACTCGACAATCGAAGCGAACCATACGTTTATACCGCACAATACCAGTGCCTTAAGTATTCAATAAGAGATACCATACATACAGATAGAGAGATATACCGGAGCAGCGCATACTGTATACCCCAACCGACCAGAAAACCCGAGCACTTAACACACGAACAGAAATATACAAACAAACAAAAAATATTGTAAAATAAAAATATAATACTGTATTAAGAAAAATTGTTTGCCAAAGAAATTATGAAATACAATAATAAATTATTTATATTTTACGACTGAAATTGTATATAAAAAGCAAAACTCAAATGCAAAACATGAAATAAAAATCAAAATTATAACACAATTAGAGTCCATATATTATATAATAATATCACAAGAAATTGTTATTCAATTGTATGCATAGACTCTATTAAGTCATATCATATTTATATAATAAATTAATATATAATTTATAATAAATTATGTCTGAAATAAACATTTTCGCATATTATATGAAAAATCGTTAATGAAATACACTATAAGGAAATGATATAATGATAAACAAAATATAATTTTCATTGTGTTTGCCATTTATTAAATATATAACATTATATACACTAACAATAATAATCAAAAAATTAATAAATTGAGAGCAAAACAAATAAGAAAAAGTGCATTTATATTCATATACAAGTGTACGTTATATAATAACATTAAAACATTAAAATAAATATATAATATTAAATTTAAAATCAAGTTTTCAAGAAATATTTCAATTAATAAAAAGCATAACAACATAGATATAAAACTTTAAACGACTTTGTTTTTTATTTATAAGTGGTTATAAATAATAGCTTTTATGCAATAATTTAATAAATGTCTTATAAAAACAAAAAATATTTCCCCAAATATTATCTGAAAATTATAGTTGTTTTTAATTTACGGATAGATTTCCTACAAAAACATACAATGAAATTGTCGTAAAATTCAACCCAGAATTGCGGTCTCAATAAACAGGTAAAGTATATGTAGTGAATAGACAAATACCATAGTCTGTATTGTCCATTGGATTACCATAAAGTGCATTGTATTTAGTTATAAAAGTGATGTTAAATTGTCAATTAGTGGGAGGACTACACACACGACATATACCTATCGGTGCGAAATACTTTTGGCGTGAATTTTATGGCACACGAAAAGTAGTGCAATAAACATATAAAACACAACCAGAAAAAAGTAATAATAAAACCCCAGTCCCGGCCCATTGCCATACACCACACACTCTGGGTTTGACACCCCATCGCACTCACGCACCCGCACCCCAACCCCTCTGTCAAAACATATCAACCAAACCCTTTCGCCAAACCACACACTGGTGTAAACCATACGGACATACTATCACTTATACACAGACCCATGATATGAAATATTGGACGTAATATAACGATAAAATAAATGGTGAAAGTATTGCTTATAAAACCATAACCAGAAGCGCCCTATCATTGTATGAATGAAAAAAGCCATTGAATGACACTTTTAATAAAACTTTCAAATTCTCAACTCATAGTATATGAGCCCTGCGAGCGCTCACCCGCTCTCTCCATCCCAGTGTTGGAGACTCAATGTGTGGTCACAACCAACACATGTGATGTAATAATGCAATAAAGAAAAACATGGAGAGAGAGAGAGAGAGAGAGAGAGACTTTTAACCATATTTTTCAATCCACACTATTGTGTGAGAGAAATGACTTCTTTAAGAGAGTTATGTCTCTCTCTCTCTCTCGGAGTCGAGTACTGGATGTGGAGAGAGAAATAGAAATAATATAAATATATACACACACTCTATGAGTGTATGAATGTATGGATACTGTGGTATAAAAAAGCATTTGGAGTGTAAGGCCACCAACGAAGGCCAATGTGTGCAGTGTTGGGCACCCGTAACACTCAACTGTTATATCAAATATATATGAATGTGAATCTGTATGTGTGAGAGAGACCTACCGGTGCTCATAGATTCTGGTTTTTTATATGTGTCTCTCCTTTAATATACAGCACATGTATGTCTATTGAGTGGTGGAGAATGAGTGGGTCCACCACTGGTATGACAGCCCTTATCGGCTATGATTTGGAGAGAGAAAAATATATATCATATTTTATATGATATGAAGAGAGAGAGAGAGAGAGAGAGAGAGAGAGAGACTTTTTTATTTGTCTCAATGTGTGATCTCTCAGCAGTAGTGATGCTCTTATATAAAGAATGTTATTATTTATTATGCATTATATTATACAACAGTTTATTATTATATGTTATATAAGGATATTCTGTATATTATGAAAGGAATTTCATTTTCAAGTCTCTCTCTCTCTCTCTCTCTCTCTCTTGTGGCAGCAATTTGTACGGTATCTAAACTATAGATTTATTAAATATAATATACAGTAAATAAGCAATAATTTTTTTTGAAGGTAAGTCTACTTTAGGCTCTCTCTCTCTCTCTCTCTCTCTCTCTCTTCCCATTCATACTGTTATATAATTTTATTAAATAATAATAACAATAATAAAAAAGTTTAATTTTTATAAACCGCTGTTTTTTGTACATTACATAGAGTACAGGACAGGGAAATACTAAACACACGTACGAAACAAACAAATTTATAATAAACAATTATGAATAATAAACTCATATACGGTATAATCAATTCAATTTAATTCATAAAATATGGTAATATTTAAGTTGGAGAACAGCTCTTATGGTGTCAAATGGCATCTGAATGTTAAATGTCTTTATTTTCATCGTTGAATTCCTGAACGTAAACGAGAAAAAAGTGAGAAAAATCTGTGCTTTTTTGGTGTTCACGAAAAACACACGTAATATACAGCGATTGAGTCCCAAATAATAATCATTGCAATTGAATTACACCCAGATGCTAATGTCTTAATATAGATTATAAAATGCACTTGTTGATTGTGTCTCTATATCGAGAGCACCTGACAGTCGACTGGAACGGTAGGTCTCAATAAACACAATATATAAGACACACCATATGTGAGGTAATAGTGAGATAATAGACACACAGAGAATAGTTATATACATAACTTTATATTCCCGTTTGTTTGTGTTCGTTGTTTTTTCACGGTTTTTGATTTTGGATTTGTTTTTAATGTGACAAAAAACATAACACAACACAAACGCCACAAATATTATCTGAAAGTGAACTTTAAAGTGAAATACAAAAAAGAAATCATTCAATTGTCGTCAGACATGAGGTGTCGGAAAGTATTTTTCACTTATTTATATATTTTCTCTCACTTTATCTCTTGAGCTATAATTTGGTAAAAACTTCTGAGAAAAATACCTGTAATTCAGTGCCGAAAAACTCATTATTAGTAGTGTTTGGAGTAAATTATTTCTTACCCTCCGATATAATAGTTAAATAATTTGTATTTCAGTATATTCTGTAGGATTACCGGCACTAATGTTGTGTTTAAAGTCATTTCCGGTCGACACAACTCTCTCGCCGTCTCATCTCAATAGCCGACCAAAAAGCAATTGTCGACTATTTCTAACCAAGTCATCCCTCCCTCTTTCTCTCTCTCTCTCTCTCTCTCTCTCTCTCTCTCTCAATTCCCTGTGTGAACAACACGACCAATGCCTACCCTTATTAATGCCTAAACAATATTAACCATATTCACTCTCTGCGAAAACCCACTACTCATTTACTCCATTGTATTATTCATGAGATACCTGTTCAGCGCCGGTAGTCGTTGTCGTCGTCGGCCAATACTTCTCTCATTATTTACACAATGATTGAGATGTCTATCAATTACTAGTGACTGAAAAACTTTTTTTCTTTCTATTATCACTCTTTAGACTCAATTGTTGGACACAAATAAAGTGCCCACAGAATCGGTGAGTGAATAGAGGTTTTGAGACAATGATTATTAGCCACACATTGAGACCTAGTTTACGGACGATGTGGTGTGCATTGAGACCCACTGCCCACCCAAATGCCTACCACTATATAATAGTCCGGTACCGCTCTGTCCGCCCCCACAAGTGTCGGCGACCATTGAATATATGCATACAATTTACACCAATTGTCTGTTTAATTACAAGATATTATTGTTATATTTAATTTATAATAAATTTCAGTGCTTTTACTATACAATAAAATTTGAATATTAACTGGAGATTACATTATTGTGAACTAATTTGAGCTTAAATCAAATTAAATACTGAATTAACATGTTCACTATAACGGGTGGTCAGTGTATGGTTTTGTCCGTTAAAAGCAGACACTATTATATCGGAGGGTAAGAAATAATTTACTCCAAACACTACTAATAATGAGTTTTTCGGCACTGAATTACAGGTATTTTTCTCAGAAGTTTTTACCAAATTATAGCTCAAGAGATAAAGTGAGA